>NW_026509609.1:0-50371 GCF_026875155.1 Cherax quadricarinatus | reverse complement strand
CGCAACATTCATCACCCATGTTTCACCCCAAATATAAGAGCATTGGTAAAACTATACTCTCATACATTCCCCTCTTTGCCCCCAAAGGGACAAAGTTCTTTGTCTCCACGACTCCTAAGTGCACCACTCACTCTTTTTTCCCTCATCACAATTCTATATTCACCTGATCTTTCATAGACCCATCCGCTGAAAACGTCCACCCCCAAATATCTGAATACTTCACCTCCTCCATACTCTCCCCCCTCCAATCTGAAAACCAAGTGAGTGTAAAACGAAAGCCTGTAATTGTTTTACATGATGGTAGGATTGCTGGTGTCCTTTTTTCTGTCTCATGAACATGCAAGATTTCAGGTACGTCTTGCTACTTCTACTTACACTTAGGTCACACTACACATACATGTACAAGCACATATATAAAACACCCCTCTGGGTTTTTCTTCTATTTTCTTTCTAGTTCTTATTCTTGTTTATTTCCTCTTATCTCCATGGGGAAGTGGAACAGAATTCTTCCTCCGTAAGCCATGCGTGTTGTAAGAGGCAACTAAAATGCCGGGAGCAAGGGCTAGTAACCTCTTCTCCTGATATATTACTAAATGTAAAAGGGGAGAAACTTTCTTTTTTTCCCTTTTTGGGCCACCCCCCCCTTTCGGTGGGAAAACGGCCGGTTTTGTTGAAAGAAAGAAGATATATAATATATATATATATATATATATAATAATATAATATAATAATATACAGGGGACCCCCGGTTAACGATTTTAATCCGTGCAAGAGGGGTAATTGTTTTTCGAAATAATCGTTATGGAATAAATTTTTTCCCCATAAGAAATAAGGGAAATAAAATAATCCGTGCAAAAACACCCAAAAGTATGAAAAAAAAATTTTTTTACCACATGAAATTTTAAATTTTTTAATACACACAAACTGAAAAAGGCATGCACATTTTACATGACATTTACTTTTATTGAAGATCTGGTGATGATTGATGGATGGGAGGAGGGAAGAGCATTATCTTCTTACTGTTTAGAAGGGGAATCCCCCTTCCATTAGGACTTGAGGTAGTAAGTCCTTTCTGGGTTACTTCCCTTCTTCTTTTAATGCCACTAGGGCCAGCTTCAAGTCACTGGACTTCTTTCGGCACAAGATATCTGTCCATAGTGGCCTGTACCTCTCGTTCCTTTTTTTCACTTCCCTAAAGTGTTTCACAACATTGTCAGTGTACAGGTTGCCAACACGGCTTGCAATGCTGTGTGAGGGTGATTTTCATCCATGAAGGTTTGCACTTCAAGCCACTTTGCACAGATTTCCTTTTATCTTTGTAGTGGGCAACTTCTTCTTTTCCCTCTCTCCCCTCCTCTGAACCAGTTTCCCCAGGTCTGGCCCTTGCTCTTGAAGTTGATCTATCAGCTCATCAGTGGTTAGTTCTTCATTGTCCTCCTCCACCAATTTTTTCCACATCCTCCCCACTAACCTCCAACCCCAAGGACTTTCCCAATGCCACAATGGATTCCTCAACTGGCACAGGATTCTCAGGGTTAGCCCTCAAACCCTTCAAAATCCCTTTTGTCTACACATTCTGGCCACAGTTTCTTCCAAGCAGAGTTCAAGGTCCTCTTAGTCACTTCCTCCCAAGCCTTACCTATAAGGTTTACACAATTGAGGATATTAAAGTGATCTCTCCAAAACTCTCTTAGAGTCAGTTGAGTTTCTGAGGTCATTACAAGCACCTTTCAAACAGAGCTTTTGTGTACATTTTCCCTTGAAGTTGGAAATAACCTGCTGGTCCATGGGCTGCAGGAGAGGAGTGGTATTGGGAGGCAAAAACTTCACCTTAATGAAGCTCATGTCCCCATAAAGTCGCTCTGCCACGTCTGTAGGATGACCAGGGGCATTGTCTAACACCAGGAGGCACTTAAGTTCTAATTTCTTTTCCAGGAGGTAATCTTTCACATTGGGGGCAAATGCATGGGTAACCAGTTATAAAAAAAATTCCCTAGTGACCCATGCCTTACTGTTTTGCCCTCCACAGCACACACAAATTATCCTTGAGGACATTCTTTTTGCCTGAACGCTCTGGGAGTTTCAGAGTGATACACTAATAAAGGCTTCACTTTGCAATCACCAGTAAGCTTTGGCACACATCAACAAAGTAACCTGTCTTTCATAGGCTTTTTGTCCTGGAGTGCCTTTTCCTCCTGAGTAATGTAGGTCCTGCTTGGCATTTTCTTCCAAAGAACAGGCCTGTTTCACCCACAATTAAACACTTGTTCAGGTTTCAGTCCTTCAGTTTCTTTTGTACTCCTTGAATTCCTGCACATATTTTTCAGCCGTTTTGTGGTCCGAACTGGCAGCCTCACCATGCCTTATCACACTATGGATGCCACTACGCTTCTTAAATCTCTCAAACCAACCTTTGCTGGCCTTAAATTCACTCACATCATCACTAGTTGCAGGCATTTTTTTAATTAAATCCCTTTGCAACTTCCTAGCCTTTTCACATATGATCGCTTGAGAGATGCTATCTCGTGCTATCTGTTTTTCATTTATCCACCCCAAAATAAGAGTCTCTCAACATCTTCCATCACTTGCGATCTTTGTTTCGAAAACACAGTTAAACCCTTTTGGGCAAGAACAGCTTCCTTGATTGTCTTTCTGGTCCCCACAATAGTACGATGGTTGATTGGGGTTTCTTGTACAGCTTGACTAGGTCGGCTATACGCACTCCACTTTCATACTTATCAATGATCTCTTTTTTCATTTCTATAGAAATTTTCTTACCCTTATTGGTGTAGGGTGGCACTAGAAGCTTTCTTGGGGCCCATGGTCACTTATTTTCCAGAAACAGCACCGAAAATACTGTAATAATACGAAATATTCCGAGTGTATGCTTAGATGTTACCGCGGAGGCTGGCTGGTAAACAATGGAAAGGGGGCGGCACATGTGAGGCTGGCTGGGGGTACACATTGGACGCGTCTCGGACGAAAATCGGTGAGCGGGTTTTTTAAATCGGTATGCGCGGCAAAAATTTTGCGATTAAAGTAAGCGGTATGCGGAAAAATCGCTATGTGGTGCCATCGTTATGCGGGGTCCACTGTATATATATTTTATATATATATATATATATATATATATATATATATATATATATATATATATATATATATATATATATATATATACATACAGGAGGGCCCCACTTATACGGCGGGTTAGGTTCCAGCTACCGCCGTAAAGCGGGAAACCGCCGTAAAGTGGAACACACTTTTTTTCCACTTACAAATGCATACAAACACTAATAACAAGTTTACACTAACATATATTATGTTAGCAATAGAAAACCCGGGCATCAAAAAACAATAAAAAAGTACAATACACACATAGTGCACTCATTACTTACCTTAAAATATTTATAGTCTTAATCTAGGGTGAGACAAGTAGTATTTATTGTAAGAAATCAAGTGTGGTATGTATGGTAGTCAGCCAGGCTACCATACCAGGCCACCCCACCCACACATACTATTTATGATATTTAAGCATCCCAGATCGATAAAATGTAATATAACAGTTCACTCATTACTTACCTTAAAATATAGGGTGAGATGAGTAGTATTATTGTAAAAAATCAAGTGTGGTATGTATGGTAGTCAGCCAGGCTACCATACCAGAGAGAAAGAATGAGTGCATGAGAGAGGACAGGCGCAGTATGTAAACAAACCAGGGGAAGGTAAGTTTTGTAAACAGTGTACATGTCTGGTTTGTGTACAAGTTACATTGTGTCAGGATGTCTCTACATTGATACGGTAGAATAAATAAAGAAGAACACTCCCATTCTCATGTAACATCATTTTGAAAGAAATGATGCTCTGATGAAGGGAATGGAAGTAAGTCACTCTGACTTTTTTGGGTTATCCTAGTTCTCTACACATTTGGTTATGTATTTATTTATGTATCGTGGTTTATTATATAATTTTGAAAAAAATATCACGGATGGATTAATGAAAATGTGTATATTAACGTAATATACAACATTTAATGAACACCGAGCTCAGACAGCGTAAACAAACAAAACTGAACAGGTTGGGACGATCACTCGGTCAGGCGAAATAGACGGGATTAATACGTGTCCAGTTTTAGTTCATTCATGTACATTTGTAAGAGTTTGTGAAACTTTTACCTTATAATATTTTTATTTTTATTATAATAATTAAATCACGAAACAAATACTCTTACACTGTGTACAAGTTAGTACAGAATTATAGCTATAAAGTGAAGGCATACGAAAGGAATATTTTTCTACAGTTATCCCTAGTAACAGGTGACGGGCTAAAAGAAAACGTAATTCTTCCCACACTTCTACAAACCGTTTGGTAAACATCTCATATATATTTGTATAAATTTTTATACTGTGGGTGCATGTATCAGTTTGTGTGTTACATAATGTGTTTCTCATATAATTTTGAAAAAAATATCATAGATAGATTAAGGGAAATGTCTATATTAACGTAATATGCGACATTAATGCGCCCAATGAGATTATTATTATTATTATTATTATTATTATTATTATTATTATTATTATTGCATCAAGAGTAGAGAGACTTAGTGATTTTAAAAGTGTACCTACATGCCAGCACAGTGTGTAAGTTTATTTAGGTACAGGTTTTACACAAGTTTAATTATCAAGTACAATACATATAAAATATACAATAACTTTAAAACACTTGAAATTTTGGGAAAGTTTCCAGACATAATAAAAGGGGATGTGCTCAGGGAGAATGTAAAACAAACTCGGTGGGCAGCTGTGACCCTATTAAAAAAGACAGGTGGGGGGGGCCATATAGCGAGTTTTGGTCATAATTTGAAATGTCCGTATTAAACAGAATGCCGTAAAGCGTAACGCCGTAAAGCGGGGCCCTGTTGTATATATAATATATATATATATATATATATATATATATATTATATATATATATATATATATATATATTTACAGGAAGGCCCCGCTTTACGGCGTTTCACTTTACGGCGTTCCGCTAATACGGACATTTCAAATTATGACCAAAACTCGCTATAACGGCTCCCCCCACCTGACTTCTAATACGGTCACCGGTGCCCCCCTTGTTTGTTTACATTCTCCGTGAGCTCAGTAAGCACTAAGTCTCTCCATTTTGTCTGGAAACTCCAAAATTTCAAATGTTTTTAAAAGTTATTACATATTTTTTATATACCTGATAAATTATACTTATGTATACCTGTACCTAAATAAACTTACATACTGTGCTGGCATGCAGGTACACATTAAAATTGGTAAGTGTCTTAAGTCTCCAGACGTCATATTAGTAATTGATAATAATAATCATCGAGTCATTTAAATGTCGTAATATTACGTTAATATACACATTTTCATTAATCCATCCATGATATTTTTTTTTTAAAACTATATAATAAACAAGATGCATCACATATAAATAAGATAAATACACCCCACAGTAAAAATAAATAAACATAAATGTGAGATGTGGTAGCAGACGACTTGCACAAGTGACGCCATATTAGAAATGATAATAATAATAATAACAATACTCACCGAGTCTCCCTTAAATGTCGTATATTACGTTAATATAACATTTTCATTAATTCCATCCATGATATTTTTTTCAAATTATATAATAAACACGATACATAACAAAAAAGATAAATACAAAACCCCACAATAGAATAAATAAACATAAATATAAGATGTGGAACCACATAACTTGTACAAGTGACGGCAAGAATAACATTTTCTCTAATCTAACATAAGAGAAAATGTTGTTACTGGGGGGGTAACTGTAAAAAAATTATTCCTTTCGTATGTATGAAAAGTTTATTCAGGTTTTCAAAAATTTACATTTTACATAGATTATCATACAAAAAACAACATACGTGTGGGGGGGAAAAAACCTAGGAAAACCCCAAAAAAGTCAGGGGTTGATTTTATTTCCATTCCCTTCACTCAGAGCTTATTTTTTCTTCAAAAGGGATTTTAAACATGAGAATGGGAGTGTTCTTTTTTTTAAATTAATCCTACCGTATCAATTTTAGAGAAAACCTGTACAAAAAGGGAAAAACTTTACAAAAACCGGGACGTGTACATTTTCGTTTTTTTTAAAAAACTTACGTTTCCCCGGGTTTGTTTCATAAACTCTGCGCCCTGCCCCCCTCTAAATGTACTCATTCTTTTTTTTCTCATTTTTTCCCTTTTTTATCTCATTTATTTTAAATTCCTGACCCTACATTAAGACTAAAAAATATTTAAGGTAATAATGAGGGGAACTGTATATAATTTTACGCCGGGGATGTTTTAAATAAAATAAATGAAATGTGGGGGGTGGGGGGGGCCTTTGGAAAGGTAGCCTGGCAAATTACCATACATACCACTTTTTGTTTTCCTTACAATAAATAAATTGGGTCTAAACCCAGAAAGGATTTAAAAAATTTTTTAAGGAAAAGAAATGAGTGCACATGTGGGGTATTGTACTTTTTTATTGTTTTTTTAAATGCCTGGTTTTTTGCTAACTTAATATTGTTAGTGTAAAACTTTTTTATTAGTGTTTGAAATTGCGATTTTTTAAGGGGGAAAAAAAAGGGGTTTTCCCCATTTTACGGGGTTTTCCCGTTTTAAACCGGGTAGCCTGGAAACCTAACCTGCCATAAAAAAGGGGGGCCCCTCCTTTATATATATAATTTATAAAATATATATATAATATAAATTATATATTTTTGATATATATATATAAAAATATATATATATATTTTTAAAAAATATAAAACAGGGGGGCCCCAAACTTATAGGGCGGGTTTAGGTTCCAGGTACCGCCCGTAAAAGCGGAAACCCCCGTCAAGGGGAAACACCCTTTTTTTCCACTTATAAATGCATACAAACACAAGATAACAAGTTTACACAAAATATATTAAGTTGGGCAAAAAAACCAGGCAAACAAAAAAAAAAATAAAAAATTTAAAAACACACAAAGTCAAATCATTACTTTCCTTAAAATATTTATAAATTTAATTTTCCAGGGTGAGACAAGTAAATATTTAAATTTTAAAAATCAAGTGTGGTTGTATGGTAAAAGCCAGGGTACCTTTCCAGGCCACCCCACCCACACATTTCTATTCCCAAAATATTTAAGCATCCCCAGAGCCCATAAAATGTTTTATACAGTTTTACCTCATTTTTTTTTTTTTTTTTTTTTTTTTTTTTTTTTTTTTTTTTTTTTTTTTTTTTTTTTTTTTTTTTTTTTATTATTCACACCGGCCGATTCCCACCAAGGCAGGGTGGCCCGAAAAAGAAAAACTTTCACCATCATTCACTCCATCATGCAAGACAGTGATGGAGTGAATGATGGTGAAAGTTTTCTTTTTCGGGCCACCCTGCCTTGGTGGGAATCGGCCGGTGTGATAATAAAAAAAAAAAAAAAAAAAAAAAAAAAATATATATATATATATATAATATATATATATATATATATATGCTTGACTTTAAATAATTATTTTCTCTCAGATTTTACACATGAAGACACTAACATATTCCAGTAATTAATTTTTTACAGTGGGCTTAGAAGAAGATAAATTATGTAACATCACAGTCACTAGTGAGATGGTTGTGAAGCAGATAGACCGCTGAAGCAAAATAAGTCGCCGGGTCCTGATGAGGTTTTTTCAAGGGTTCTTAAGGAATGCAAAATGGAACTCTGTGAACCATTAAACTAATATTTTAATTTATCTTTTTCAAACAGGTGTAGTGTCTGATATGTGGAAGATGGCTAATGTAATTCCTATTTTTAAAACAGGGGACAAGTCGTTACCGTCAAATTACCGCCCAATAAGCCTGACCTCAATTGTAGGCAAATTGCTAGAGTCAATTATAGCTGAGATTATAAGAAGCCATCTCGATAAGCATAGCTTGATTAATGATACTCAGCATGGATTCACAAGAGGCCGGTCTTGTCTAACTAATTTATTAACTTTCTTCAGTAAAGCTTTTGAGGCTGTTGACCACAATAAAGAATTTGATATTATTTACTTAGATTTTAGTAAGGATTTTGATAGAGTTCCGCACCATAGACTGTTAAAGAAAGTGGCAGCTCATGGCATTGGGGGAAAAGTGCTCTCGTGGATCGAGTCATGGCTCACTGACGGGAAGCAGAGAGTGTCCATAAATGGGGTTAAATCCGAGTGGGGATCTGTAACAAGTGGCGTTCCACAGGGATCAGTCTTGGGCCCGTTGTTGTTTATAATATATATCAATGATCTTGATGAGGGAATTACTAGTGATATGAGCAAATTCGCCGATGACACAAAATAGGTAGGATAATTGATTCAAACGTAGATGTTATGGAACTTCAGGAGGATTTAAACAAACTCTATTCTTGTCAGAAAAGTGGCAGATGCAGTTCAATGTAGATAAATGCAAGGTTCTGAAGCTTGGGAGTGCCATAACCCTAGTACTTATAAGTTAAATGATGTAGAACTTAGCCATACAGATTGCAAAAAGGACTTGGGGGTTATGGTGAGCAGCAACCTTAAACCAAGAAAGCAATGCCTAAGCGTACGTAATAAGGCAAATAGATTACTGGGATTTATATCAAGAAGTGTAAGCAACAGAAGTCCAGAGGTCATACTGCAGTTTTATACATCATTAGTAAGGCCTCACCTAGATTATGCAGCTCAGCTCTGGTCTCCGTATTACAAAATGGACATAAATTCGTTAGAAAACATTCAGCGTAGGATGACTAAATTAATACATAGCATTAGAAAGAAGTGTATAAGTGGAAGATAGGTATTAATAAAGGGGATATTAATAAGGTCTTGAGGATGTCTCTCCAAGAGAGAACCCGCAGTAATGGATTTAAATTAGATAAGTTTAGATTTAGAAAGGACATAGGAAAGTCCTATATATATATATATATATATATAAAATATATATATATATATATATATATATATATATATATATATATATATATATATATATATATATATACACACACACACAGTAGGGCCCCACTTATACGGCTGGTCAGGTTCCAGGCTACCGCCGTAAAGTGGAAGCCGCCGTAAAGTGGAACACCCTTTTTTTCCACTTACAGATGCATACAAACACTAGATAACAAGTTTACACTAACATATATTAAGTTAGCAATAGAACCAGGCATCAAAAAACAATAAAAAAGTACAATACACACATAGTGCACTCATTACTTACCTTAAAATATTTATAGTCTTAATCTAGGGGTAAACTCCAGGTAAAATCCAGGTAAACTCCAGGGCGAGACAAGTAGTATTTATTGTAAGAAATCAAGTGTGGTATGTATGGTACTCAGCCAGGCTACCATACAAGGCCACCCCACCCACACATACAATTCTATGATATTTAAGCATCCCAGAGCGATAAAATGTATATACAGTTTGCTCATTACTTACCTTAAAATATAGGGTGAGATGAGTAGTATTTATTGTAAAAAATCAAGTGTGGTATGTATGGTAGTCAGCCGGGCTACCATACCAGGCCAACCCACCTACTCATAATATTCTATTACATTTAAGCATCCCAGAGCGATAAAATGTATATACAGTTCACTCATTACTTACCTTAAAATATTTGTAGTCTTAATGTAGGGTCAGGAGTAAGTAAATGAGATAAAACGAATAAATGAGAGAGAGAAAGAATGAGTACATGAGAGAGGACAGGCGCAGAGTTATGTAAACAAACCAGGCGAAGGTAAGTTTTGTAAACAAAGTGTACACTTCTAGTTTGTGTACAAGTTACATTGTGTACAGGTTGTCTCTACATTGATATGGTAGAATAAATAAAGAAGAACACTCCCATTCTCATGTAACATCATTTTGAGAAGAAATGATGCTCTGAGTGAAGGCAATGGAAATAAGTCACTCTGACTTTTTGGGTTATCCTAGGTTCTCTACACATATGTTATGTATGATAATCTATGTAACTGTATTTGTGTATACCTGAATAAACTTACTTACATACATACGAAAGGAATAATTTTCTACAGTTAAACCCCAGTAACACATTTTCTCTTATGTTAGATTAGAGAAAATGTTATCTCTTGGCATCACTTGTACAAGTTATCTGGCTACCACATCTCATATTTATGTTTATTTATTCTATTGTAGGGTGTATTTATCATCTTTTTATGTTATGTATCGTGTTTATTATATAATTTAAAAAAAAAAATCATGGATGGATTAATGAAAATGTGTATATTAATGTAATATACAACATTTAATGGAAATCGGTGATTATTATTATTATTATTTTTATCATTTCTAATATGGCGTCACTTGTGCAAGTCGTCTGCTACCACATCTCATATTTATGTTTATTTATTCTATTGTGGGGTGTATTTATGATCTTTTTATGTTATGTATCGTGTTTATTATATAATTTTGAAAAAATATCATAGATGGATTAATGAAAATGTGTATTTAACGTAATATACGACATTTAAATGAGACTCGATGATTATTATTATTACTAATATGACGTTTGGAGACATAAGACACTCTTACTGATTTTAATGTGTACCTGCATGCCAGCACAGTATGTAAGTTTATTTAAGTACAGGTATACATAAGTATAATTATCAGAGTACCTGGAGTTTACCTGGAGAGAGTTCCGGGGGTCAACGCCCCCGCGGCCCAGTCTGTGACCAGGCCTCCTGGTGGATCAGAGCCTGATCAACCAGGCTGTTGCTGCTGGCTGCATGCAAACCAACGTACGAGCCACAGCCCGGCTGATCCGGAACTGACTTTAGGTGCTTGTCCAGTGCCAGCTTGAAGACTGCCAGGGGTCTGTTGGTAATCCCCCTTATGTGTGCTGGGAGGCAGTTGAACAGTCTCGGGCCCCTGACACTTATTGTATGGTCTCTTAACGTGCTAGTGACACCCCTGCTTTTCATTGGGGGATGGTGCATCGTCTGCCAAGTCTTTTGCTTTCGTAGTGAGTGATTTTCATGTGCAAGTTCGGTACTAGTCCCTCTAGGATTTTCCAGGTGAATATAATCATGTATCTCTCCCTCCTGCGTTCCAGGGAATACAGGTTTAGGAACCTCAAGCTCTCCCAATAATTGAGGTGTTTTATCTCCGTTATGCGCGCCGTGAAAGTTCTCTGTACATTTTCTAGGTCGGCAATTTCACCTGCCTTGAAAGGTGCTGTTAGTGTGCAGCAATATTCCAGCCTAGATAGAACAACTTTTAAAAACATTTGAAATTTTGGAGTTTCCAGACAAAATGGAGAGACTTAGTGCTTACTGAGCTCATGAAGAATGTAAAGAAACAGGATGGGGCGCCGTAAAGTGAAACGCCGTAAAGCGGGGCCCTGCTGTATATATATATATATATATATATATATATATATATATATATATATATATATATATATATATATATATATATATATAATATACTGTATATACACAAATTATTTATATATCCCAGCAATGTTTTTAGAAGTATATGAAACTCCATGAAGTACAATGTCAGGCAAGAGTGTCACTCCACATTGCACTGCACAGTGCAGTCACTCTGTCACTTATCATGCACTGCTCCAAGTGAACACTGTCATATGTCTTTTTATTTGCTCTCACTGTTACATCCCTCTGTCTGTCAAGCTGTCTAACTAGTTGTCTGTCTGTCTAGATCTGTCTATATTTATCTGTCTCTGCTATCTGTCTTTCCGTCTGCCTGTGTATGTCCCTCGGTCTGCCTGTGTGTGTATCTCTACCTGTCTGTCTCTCTGTCTCAGAGAGAGCCACTTATGAACCAACAGTTATTAAATACATTACAGAATTGTCACATCTGATTCCTGAACAAGTAGAAATGCATATTACTTGCCAGCATGCTTATGCCTTATATCTATAAGCACAGTATAGCACTTTGTCTGGATTTTTTGGGTTATCCTAAGTAATTTAAATTATGTATGATAACTGTACTTATCTAGGTTGTAGATTGGTAGACAGCAACCACCCAGGGAGGTACTACCGTCCTGCCAAGTGAGTGTAAAATGAAAGCCTGTAATTGTTTTACATGATGGTAGGATTGCTGGTGTCTTTTGTCTGTCTCATAAACATGCAAGGTTTCAGGTATGTCTTACTACTTCTACTTACACTTAGGTCACACTACATATACATGTACAAGCATATATATATATATACACACCCCTCTGGGTTTTCTTCTATTTTCTTTCTAGTTCTTGTTCTTGTTTATTTCCTCTTATCTCCATGGGGAAGTGGAACACAATTCTTCCTCCATAAGCCATGCGTGTTGTAAGAGGCAACTAAAATGCCGGGAGCAAGGGGCTAGTAACCCTTTCTCCTGTATACATTACTAAATTTGAAAGGAGAAACTTTCGTTTTTCCTTTTGGGCCACCCCGCCTCGGTGGGATACGGCCGGTGTGTTGAAAGAATGAAAGATATATATACAGTGGTCCCTCAATTATCGTCCTTAATCCGTTCCTGGAAGTGGGACTATTATCGAAATGGACGATTTTCAAATCAATTTTCCCCATAAGAAATAATGTAAATCCAATTAATTCGTTCCAGACACCCAGAAGTATCAACAATTTTTTTTTTACCTAAAAGATAGATTTACATGCACAAAAGAATGAACATTCAACATGACAGTTACATTTATTGAAGGCTGTTGTTGATGAATGGAAGACAGGGAGGAGGAGAGAGGGAAGAGAGGCTATTGTTTGGAAGGGGAATCCCCCTCCATAAGGAGGATAGGTTGGATACATACATGAGTGAGAGGGGTTGGATTTGAGTGGGACTTGCATATCAGAGCTTATTTCTTGGGTAGCATTAAAAATTGGGTTGGGCAAATGTTTTGTTAGTGGGATGAATTGTAAAGGACCTGCCTAGTATGGGTCAACAGGCCTGCTGCAGTGTTCCTCCTTTCTTATGTTCTTATGACTCTAAGTCACTTCAGGGGTCACTTACCTAGCTTAAATATAGATTTACATGCAGAAAAGAATGCCAAATAAATGTAAAGTACTAATAAAATGTATAAATGAACAATGGTAATAGGGGTAGTTGATGAGCGGAACGGTCTGCCTAGTAGGGTGATCGAAGCTAAAACATTGGGTAGTTTCAAATTTAGGTTGGATAAATACACGAGTGAGAGGGGTTGGATTTGAGTCAGACTTGCACCTGAGCTTATTGCTTGGGTAGCATTTGTTCTGTTAGTGGGTTTGGATTTGTGAAGGACCGGCCTAGTGTGGGCGAACAGCTTATTGCAGTGTCCCTCCTTCTTATGCTCTAAAAGCTATGGCTTGGGTAGTTTCAAATTTAGGTCTCATAAATATGCAAGATTACAGATATGTCTTGCTACTTCTACTTACACTTAGGTCACACTACACATACATGTACACGTTTATTTATACACACTCATCTGAGTTTTCTTTGATTTTATCTTAATATTTCTTGGTCTTATTACTTTTCCTTTTATATCCATGGGGAAGTGGAATAAGAATCTTTCCTCTGTAAGCCATGCGTGTTGTAAAAGTCAACTAAAATGCCGGGATTGTTAGGTAAGCCACATATGCAACAGTTAGGTATCTTTATTTCGAAACGTTTCGCCTACACAGTAGGATTTTTCAGTCGAGTACAGAAAAGTTGATAGAAGCAGAAGAGACTTGAAGACGATGTAATCAGTCCATCACCCTTAAAGTTTTGAGGTGGTCAGTCCCTCAGTCTGGAGAAGAGCATTGTTCCGTAGTCTGAAACTTTAAGGGTGATGGACTGATTACATCGTCTTCAAGTCTCTTCTGCTTCTATCAACTTTTCTGTACTCGACTGAAGAATCCTACTGTGTAGGCGAAACGTTTCGAAATAAAGATACCTAACTGTTGCATATGTGTCTTACCTAACAACCTGTTGGTATTTTATACCATTTTAATGTAAAATGCTGGGAACAATGGGCTAGTAACCCCTTTTCCTATAAAGATTACTAAAAAGAATAAGAAGAAAATTGTTAAAGTGGGAAGTCTGAATGTGCGTGGATGTTGTGCAAATGATAAGAAAGAGATGATTGTGGATGTTATGAATGAGAAGAAGCTGGATGTCCTGGCTTTAAGTGAAACAAAGCTGAAGGGGGTGGGAGAGTTTCAATGGAAAGGAATAAATGGGATTAGGTCAGGGGTTTCAAATAGAGTTAGAGCTAAAGAAGGAGTAGCAATAATGTTGAAGGATAAGCTATGGCAGGAAAAGAGGGATTATAAATGTATTAATTCAAGGATTATGTGGAGTAAAATAAAGATTGGATGTGAAAAGTGGGTTATAGTAAGCGTGTATGCACCTGGAGAAGAGAGAAGTGTAGAGGAGAGAGAGAGAGATTTTGGGAAATGTTGAGTGAATGTGTGGGGAGTTTTGAATCAAGTGTGAGAGTAATGGTGGTTGGGGATTTCAATGCTAAAGTGGGTAAAACTGTTAGGGGAGGAGTAGTAGGTAAATTTGGGGTGCCAGGGGTAAATGTAAATGGGGAGCCTTTAATTGAGCTATGTGTAGAAAGAGATTTGGTAATAAGTAAAACATATTTTATGAAAAAGAGGATAAATAAATATACAAGGTATGATGTAGCACGTAATAAAAGTAGTTTGTTAGATTATGTATTGGTGGATAAAAGGTTGATGGGTAGGCTCCAGGATGTACATGTTTATAGAGGGGCAACTGATATATCGGATCATTATTTAGTTGTAGCTACAGTTAGAGTAAGAGGTAGATGGGAAAAGAGGAAGGTGGCAACAACAAGTAAGAGGGAGGTGAAGGTGTATAAACTAATGGAGGAGGAAGTTCGGGTGAGTTATAAGCGACTATTGGCAGAAAGGTGGGCTAGTGCAAAGATGAGTAGTGGGGGGGTTGAAGAGGGTTGGAATAGTTTTAAAAGTGCAGTATTAGAATGTGGAGCAGAAGTTTGTGGTTATGGGAGGGTGGGGGCAGGAGGAAAGAGGAGTGATTGGTGAATGATGAAGTTAAAGGGTGTGATAAAAGAGAAAAAAGTTAGCTTATGAGAGGTTTTTACAAAGCAAAGTTTTTATAAGAAGAGCAGAGTATATGGAGAGTAAAAGAAAGGTGAAGAGAGTGGTGAGAGAGTGCAAAAGGAGAGCAGAAGATAGAGTGGGAGAGGCACTGTCAAGAAATTTTAATGAAAATAAGAAAAAATTTTGGAGTTAAAAAAGTTAAGAAAGCCTAGGGAAAGTTGGATTTGCCCATTTTAAAAACAGGTAAGGGAGTTAGTAGATGGGGAGATGGAGGTATTAGGTAGATGGTGAAAATATTTTTGGGGAAGTTTTAAATGTTAAGGAAGAAAGGGAGGTGGTAATTTCATGCACTGGCCAAGGAGGAAATACCATCTTTAGGAGTGAAGAAGAGCATAATGTAAGTGTGGGGGAGGTACGTGAGGCATTTTATGTAATGGAAAGGGGGTAAAGCAGCTGGAACTGATGGGATCATGACAGAAATTTTAAAAGGCAGGGGGGATATAGTGTTGGAGTGGTTGGTAGTTTGTTTAATAAATGTATAAAGAGGGGAAGGAAACGTAGGGTTGGCAGAGAGCATGTATATTTCCCTTTATATAAAGGGAAAGGGGACAAAAGAGACTTTTAAAAATTATAGAGGAATAAGTTTACTGAGTATACCAGGAAAAGTATACGGTAGGGTTATAATTGAAAGAATTAGGGGTAAGAAAAAAATGTAGGACTGCAGGTGAGCAAGGAGGTTTCAGAGTGGGTAGGGGATGTGTAGATCAAGTGTTTACATTGAAGCATATATGTGAACAGTATTTAGATAAAGGTAGGGAAGTTCTTATTGCATTAATGGATTTAGAAAAGGCATATGATAGAGTGGATAGAGGAGCAATGTGGCAGATGTTGCAAGTACAGGAAGGCCCCGCTTTACGGCGTTTCACTTTACGGCGTTCCGCTAATACGGACATTTCAAATTATGACCAAAACTCACTATACGGCTCCCCCCACCTGACTTTCTAATATGGTCACCGTGCCCCACCCTGTTTGTTTACATTCTCCATGAGCTCAGTAAGCACTAAGTCTCTCCATTTTGTCTGGAAACTCCAAAATTTCAAATGTTTTTAAAAGTTATTTCATATTTTATATATACTCTGATAATTATACTTATGTATACCTGTACCAAAATTTAAACTTACATACATCGAGTCATTTAAATGTCGTATATTACGTAATATACACATTTTCATTAATCCATCCATGATATTTTTTTCAAATTATATAATAAACACGATGAAAAACATATAAATAAGATAAATACACCCCACAGTAGAATAAATAAACATAAATGTGAGATGTGAGCAGAACGACTTCCACAAGTGACGCCATAATAACAATACTCACCGAGTCTCATTAAATGTCGTATATTACGGTAATATACACTTTTTTCATTAATCCATCCATGATATTTTTTCAAATTATATAATAAACACGATGCATAACATATAAATAAGATAAATACACCCCACAGTAGAATAAATAAACATAAATGTGAGATGTGAGCAGACGACTTCCACAAGTGACGCCTTTAATAACAATACTCCCCGAGTCTCATTAAATGTCGTATATTGCGGTAATATACACATTTTCATTAATCCATCCATGATATTTTTTTCAAAATTATATAATAAACACGATGCATAACATATAAATAAGATAAATACACCCCACAGTAGAATAAATAAACAAATGTGAGATGTGAGCAGACGATTTTGCACAAGTGGTGATAATAACAATACTCGCCGTTTCTCATTAAATGTCGTATATTACGGTAATATAAAACATTTTCTTTAAATCCATCCATGATATTTTTTTCAAAATTATATAATAAACACGATGCATAACATATAAATAAGATAAATACACCCCACAGTAGAATAAATAAACATAAATGCGAGATGTGGCAGCAGACGACTTTGCACAATGGTGATAATAACAATACCCCACCGAGTCTCATTAAATGTCGTATATTGCGGTAATATACACATTTTCATTAATCCAGCCATGATATTTTTTCAAAATTATATAATAAACACGAACATAACAAAAAAAGATGATAAATACACCCCACAATAGAATAAATAAACATAAAATATAAATGTGGGAGCCTGGTTTGTTTACATAACTCTGCGCCTGTTACCTCTCATGTACTCTTCTTTCTCCTCTCTCTTTTATTCGTTTTATCTCATTTACTTACTCCTGACCCTACATTAAGACTACAAATATTTTAAGGTAAGTAATGAGTGAACGTATTACTTTTTAAAATCGCTCTGGGATGCTTAAATATCATAGAATAGTATGTGTGGGTGGGGTGTGGCCTGGTGGGGTAGCCTGGCTATTACAATACATACCACACTTGATTTCTTACAATAAATACAAACTTGCCCTCACCCTAGATTAAGACTATAAATATTTTAAGGTAAGTAATGAGTGCACTATGGGGTGTATTGTACCTTTTTTGTTTTTGATGCCGGGGTTCTATTGCTAACTTAATATATGTTAGTGAAAACTTGTTATCTAGTGTTTGTATGCATTTATTAAGTGGAAAAAAAGGGTGTTCCACTTTACGGCGATTTCCGCTTTACGGCGGTAGCCTGGAACCTAACCTGCCGTAAAAAAGTGGGGCCCTCCTGTATATGGAATAGGTGGTAAGTTACTAAATGCTGTAAAGATTTTTTTTTATGAGGATAGTGAGGCTCAGGTCAGGGTGTGTAGAAGAGAGGGAGACTACTTCCCGGTAAAAGTAGGTCTTAGACAGGGATGTGTAATGTCACCATGGTTTGTTTAATATATTTTTTAGATGGGTTGTAAAAGAAATAAATGCTAGGGTGTTCGGGAGAGGGGTGGGATTTTAAAATTTTGGGGAATCAAATTCAAAATGGGAATTGACACGGCTACTTTTGCTAATGTACTGTGCTTATGGGAGATTCTAAAGAAAAAATTTCAAAAGGTTAGTGGATGAGTTTGGAAAGTGAGTAAAGGTAGAAAGTTGAAAGTGAACATAGAAAAGAGTAAGGTGATGAGGGTATCAAAGATTTAGATAAAGAAAAATTGGATATCAAATTGGGGGGGAGGAGTATGGAAGAAGTGAATGTTTTCAGATACTTGGGAGTTGACATGTCGGCGGATGGATTTATGAGGATGAGGTTAATCATAGATTGATGAGGGAAAAAAGGTGAGTGGTGCGTTGAGGTATATGTGGAGTCAAAAAACGTTATCTATTGAGGCAAAGAAAGGGGAAAGTATGAAAGTATAGTAGTACCAACACTCTTATATGGGTGTGAAGCTTGGGTGGTAAATGCAGCAGCAAGGAGATGGTTGGAGGCAGTGGAGATGTCCCCGTCTAAGGGCAATGTGTGGTGTAAATATTATGCAGAAAAATTTGGAGTGTGGAAATTAGGAAAAGGTGTGGAGTTAATAAAAGTATTAGTCAGAGGGCAGAAGAGGGGTTGTTGAGTGTTTGGTCATTTAGAGAGAATGGATCAAGTAGAATTGACATGGAACATTAAATCTATAGGGGGGAAGGGTAGGGTCATCCTCGAAAAGGTTGAAAGGGGGTAAAGGAGGTTTTGTGGGCGAGGGCTTGGACTCCAGCAATGTCATGAGCTGTTTGATAGGAGTAATGGGGACGAATGGACTGGGACCTGTTGATCAGTTTGGAGTGTGAGGGAGGGTAACATTTAGTGAAGGGAATTTAGGAAAACCGGATTTTCACATAGTCCTGGAAAAGGGAAGTTCAGTGCTGCACTTTAAAGGAGGGTTTTGGGATATTGGCAGTTTGGAGGGATATGTTGTGATCTTTATACGTTATATGCTTTCTAAACTGTTGTATTCTGAGCACTCTGCCAAAAACAGTGATAATGGGGTGAGTGTGGTGAAAGTGTTGAGTGATGATGAAAGCATTTTCTTTTTGGGGATTTTCTTTCTTTTTTGGGTCACCCTGCCTCGGTGGGAGACCTTGGGTAGCTTAAGAAGAGATTGGACCATATTTTGAGTTGGAGGAGCTGAGTTTGATTTGCGTCATTGGGTACGGGGGGTAAATTCTTGGGTAGCTTTGGGTAGAGGTCATTTTGATAAGGACCTGCCTTGTATTGGGCCAATAGACCGCAGTGTTCTTCCTTTTTTTATGTTTTTAGTTTTGGGAAAGGGTTGAAAAAGGACCTGCCTAGTTTTGGGCCAGCAGGCCTATTGCAGTGTTCCCCTTTCTTATGTTCTTATTGGAGAAATTTTTTTGTGTGAGGGAGGGATGGCAAGTTTATTGTTGGAGAATGACACTAATATCAACTCTATGGCTTATTTATCTATCACAATTCAACTAATATGACATAATAAACAATATTAATAACATTAGAAACATGGAATATACTCTAGAATGAATAAAGTAAGTCATTACATATGTCACGAGAGGTGTTGTGTTGTGTTGTTGTTGGGTATATAAGGGCCACTGAGTGTACGCATCCATAATGGTGGTTGGGAAACAGCAGCTGAGGCGGCGGTGTTTTTTCTGTAGCCCTATATAACTCGAACAACATTGGAGAAGTTGGTAGAATAACTGAATCACTAAAGAAGGAACCCTCTACCACCATCACTATGACCTTCTACCACTATTACAACTGTTACCACCATCACTACACCTTCTACCACCATCAACCACTATCACAAACGCTTCCACTCTACCACCACCACCACCTGTGTATTTTTCTGCAAACTTTTTTTATAAATTATGTGTTTCTCACATTCTTCACCAAAGGGGTGGCACTAGAAGCTTTTTTTGGAGCCATGGTAGTTTATTTAGCACTTGCAAGCACTAAAATCAATGGAATATTATGAAATATTTCATAGGAGCATGTGAGGGGACAATCGCTCACTAGTAAACAATGGCACACTGGCTGGGAAGGCAGGCCCAGGCGACTCAGAGCATGAGTACCCGTCCCGAACGAAGGATGATTAGCGAGTTAACGGACCATTTGCGAGCCAAAAGTTTAGACGAAATAATGGGACTACAGTGGATGGACCCCCGCTTAACGATAACCTCCCAATGCGACCAATTATGTAAGTGTATTTATGTAAGTGCGTTTGTACGTGTATGTTTGGGGGGCTGAAATGGACTAATCTACTTCACAATATTCCTTATGGGAACAAATTCGGTCAGTACTGGCACCTGAACATACTTCTGGAATGAAAAAATATCGTTAACCGGGGGTCCACTGTATTTCCGAAATGGACTTTCAGGCTGGACAATTATTGAGGGACCACTGTATATATATAGTATATCAAGATAATAGTATGTGACCAAAGCAGATGAACATGTTTACCTGTCAGTGTACTCACCTATTTGTACTCACCTATTTGTGGTTGCAGGGGTCAAGTCATAGCTCCTGTCCCTGCCTCTTCACTGCACTTGTGACTGATTACTATTTCCATACCTAATACTAGTATCAGAACAAAGATTGGTTATAAAAATCACAAGAACTACTACAAATAGTAATTATCAGAGCATAAAAATAATGTAAATTAAAAAAATCTGAGAAAAAAGGTATATCTGGAGACCTGGAGTTTACCTGGAGAGAGTTTCGGGGGTCAATGCCCCCGCGGCCCGGTCTGTGACCAGGCCTCCTGGTGGATCAGCGCCTGATCAACCAGGCTGTTGCTGCTGGCTGCATGCAAACCAACGTACGAGCCACAGCCCGGCTGATCAGGAACTGACTTTAGGTGCTTGTCTAGTGCCAGCTTGAAGACTGCCAGGGGTCTGTTGGTAATCCCCCTTATGTGTGCTGGGAGGCAGTTGAACAGTCTCGGGCCCCTGACACTTATTGTATGGTCTCTTAACGTGCTAGTGACACCCCTGCTTTTCATTGGGGGATGGTGCATCGTCTGCCAAGTCTTTTGCTTTCGTAGTGAGTGATTTTCGTGTGCAAGTTCGGTACTAGTCCCTCTAGGATTTTCCAGGTGTATATAATCATGTATCTCTCCCTCCTGCATTCCAGGGAATACAGGTTTAGAAACCTCAAGCGCTCCCAGTAATTGAGGTGTTTTATCTCCGTTATGCGCGCCGTGAAAGTTCTCTGTACATTTTCTAGGTCGGCAATTTCACCTGCCTTGAAAGGTGCTGTTAGAGTGCAGCAATATTCCAGCCTAGATAGAACAAGTGACCTGAAGAGTGTCATCATGGGCTTGGCCTCCCTAGTTTTGAAGGTTCTCATTATCCATCCTGTCATTTTTCTAGCAGATGCGATTGATACAATGTTATGGTCCTTGAAGGTGAGATCCTCCGACATAATCACTCCCAGGTCTTTGACGTTGGTGTTTCGCTCTATTTTGTGGCCAGAATTTGTTTTGTACTCTGATGAAGATTTAATTTCCTCATGTTTACCATATCTGAGTAATTGAAATTTCTCATCGTTGAACTTCATATTGTTTTCTGCAGCCCACTGAAAGATTTGGTTGATGTCCGCCTGGAGCCTTGCAGTGTCTGCAATGGAAGACACTGTCATGCAGATTCGGGTGTCATCTGCAAAGGAAGACACGGTGCTGTGGCTGACATCCTTGTCTATGTCAGATATGAGGATGAGGAACAAGATGGGAGCTAGTACTGTGCCTTGTGGAACAGAGCTTTTCACCGTAGCTGCCTCGGACTTTACTCTGTTGACGACTACTCTCTGCGTTCTGTTAGTGAGGAAATTATAGATCCATCGACCGACTTTTCCTGTTATTCCTTTAGCGCGCATTTTGTGCGCTATTACGCCATGGTCACACATGTCGAAGGCTTTTGCAAAGTCTGTATATATTACATCTGCATTCTTTTTGTCTTCTAGTGCATTTAGGTCCTTGTCGTAGTGATCCAGTAGTTGAGACAGACAGGAGCGACCTGTTCTAAACCCATGTTGCCCTGGGTTGTGTAACTGATGGGTTTCTAGATGGGTGGTGATCTTGCTTCTTAGGACCCTTTCAAAGATTTTTATGATATAGGATGTTAGTGCTATTGGTCTGTAGTTCTTTGCTGTTGCTTTACTGCCCCCTTTGTGGAGTGGGGCTATGTCTGTTGTTTTTAGTAACTGAGGGACGACCCCCGTGTCCATGCTCCCTCTCCATAGGATGGAAAAGGCTCGTGATAGGGGCTTCTTGCAGTTCTTGATGAACACAGAGTTCCATGAGTCTGGCCCTGGGGCAGAGTGCATGGGCATGTCATTTATCGCCTGTTCGAAGTCATTTGGCGTCAGGATAACATCGGATAGGCTTGTGTTAATCAAATTTTGTGGCTCTCTCATAAAAAATTCATTTTGATCTTCGACTCTCAGTCTGGTTAGCGGCTTGCTAAAAACTGAGTCATATTGGGACTTGAGTAGCTCACTCATTTCCTTGCTGTCATCTTGGTAGGTACTGACCCTAAAATTACTTTGTTGGTCTTATTACACATAGAAAATTGCCCTCTTCATTAAAATTTTTTTTTTTTTTTTTCAAAATATAGTGGTACCTTAAATAACAAAAAAAGAGGCACAATACCGTGACTGGAACAATACACAAATAACCCGCACATAAAAGAGAGAAGCTTACGACGACGTTTCGGTCTGACTTTGACCATTTACAAAGTCACACTAACCAGAAGTGGAGCAGGATGGCTATATATATAGGCAGGAAGGGGTGGTGGTAGTAGTAGTAGTAGTACTAGAATGGTATATAATACCGACAAGATGAAATTAAGACACATGCGCAACACCCGGGCATCCCTGTCATAGACGTTTCGCCATCCAGCCAGCCACTGGATGGCGAAACGTCCACAACAAAGACAACCAGACGCCGCACCTGTGTCTTAATTTCATCAGAAGTAGTAGTAGTAGTAGTAGTAGAAGAAGAGGTAGTAGTAGTGGTAGTGGTAGAAGTGGGGAATAAGGAGGACGAGCCAGTCACGGGTGTTCTGAAGTTTGGAGCATTTTACAATGTAGTGGGAGAGGAAGGCATCTAAAGAGACAAAACCAGGGCTAAGATTCATACAAGGAAAGTTGTGTATTGGAGAGGATTCAACTAGACGGCAACTGTTCGAGTTGTTAGGCTTGCTGACACTAACAATGCTCTTTTCTGTCACGTCAGAGATCATAGCCATCCTATTGACTGGTCTTCTGCTAAAACTGTCTTCCCTACTTCCAACTCGAACAGTCGCCGTATAGTTGAATCCTCTCCAATACACAACTTTCCTTGTATGAATCTTAGCCCTGGCTTCATCTCTGTAGATGCCTTCCTCTCCCACTACATTGTAAAATGCTCCAAACTTCAGAACACCCGTGACTTAACCTGACTCCTCATTTTTTCTTTTTCTTTTTCTTCTTCTCCCTCTTCCCCTTTCCTCTTTCCTTTTTCTCCTCTGGGTTGTCTTTCTCTCTTCTGTCTCATGTTTCTGTTCCTTCTTCATTTATTTCACCACTTCCCCTTTCACGCACCTCTGTGCGCTTGCTCTCCCTCTGTGGGCACCTAGCTCTCTTGCAGTGCTCCCCTTCCTTTGTATTTGACTGGCTCGTCTTCCTTATTCCCCACTTCTACCACTACCACTACTACTACCTCTTCTACTACTACTACTGATGAAATTAAGACACAGGCGCAGTGTCTGGTTGTCTTTGTTGTGGACGTTTCGCCATCCAGTGGCTGGCTGGATGGCGAAACGTCTACGATAGGGATGCCCGGGTGTTGCGCATGTGTCTTAATTTCATCTTGTCGGTATTATATACCATTCTAGTACTACTACTACTACTACTACCACCACCTCTTCCTGCCTATATATAGCCGTCCTGCTCCAGTTCTGGTTAGTGTGACTTTGTAAATGGTCCAAGTCAGACCGAAATGTCGTCATAAGCTTCTCTCTTTTATGTGCGGGTTATTTGTGTACAGTGGTACCTTGACTTACGAGTGCCCCAACTTACAAGTTTTCCAAGTTACGAGATGACGCTCGGTCGATATTTTGCTTTGAGTTGCGAGCCAAAATCCAGGTTACGAGCGAGCTTTAAATATGCCGCCACTCACAGGAGATACCGGGAAAATATTAAAAACCTCGATAATAACCAAAGTGTAACATCCCCTCAATATTGATACCACTGGCAGTGTCATCCTGCCAAAAGGTTCTATAACGTATGCCCTAAGTAAAGAGGAGCAGTTCTGGAACATGTGTGATACATGTTCGGCAGGCCGGCTAGTTGGGTGGCCAGCTGGCTGGCCTGTGGCTGGCTAGCTGGCTGATTTGCTTCGACTGTCTCTGTCTCCTGTCTGTGTCTCTGTCTCTGTCTATCTGTGTCTATCTCTGTCTCCATCTATATCTGTCTTTGTCTATCTCACAGGTACACATAAATACAGTTGTACATTGTGTAAATTACCTAGGATAATCCAAAAAATCCAGACACAGTGCTATGCTATGCTTGTAGATATACGGCATAATAAACATGACTGGCAAGTAATACACATTTTCACTTGTTCAGAAATCAGACATGATGACTGCATCGTGTGTAATACCTGTTAGTTCATGAGCGGCTCTCTCTGAGACAGAGAGACAAGTAGAGAGACAGGAAGACAGAAACACAGGCAGACAGAAAGACAGGTAAGCAGAGACAGATAAACAGCCAGAGCTAGACAGACAGACAAATAGACAGATAGAAACAAACAGATACTCAAACAAGCAGACAGACATGTTTATGTGTAACTGAAAAATAAAGCCAAGGCAGTGGAGTGACACTCATCTTACACTGTGCTTCAAGGAGTTTCATATGTACTCCAGCATTTACAAAACTTTGCTGGGACCTGGCAAAAAAGGCAAAAATCATTTCTTAATTATAAATAAATTTATTTAAAAACCTGTAACAAAAAATTGGGGTAGTTTGTTTGAGCTGGAATGGATTAATGGCATTTCAGTTAATTTCATTGAGGAAAACTGATTTGATATATGAGCAAATTGAGTTACGAGCTCGGTCACAGAAGGAATTAAACTCGTAAGTCGAGGTACCACTGTTTAAGGGTTAACAGGAAAGCCTTTTTAAAATACAATACATGAAATAAATGTGACCTAATGTTGTAATAAAGTACATGTTGAAAATTGTTCTTATTGCTAATATTATTATTAACACTATTAATATTATTATTACTACACTGAGAATAGCACTTTTACCATTGGGTTTAGACAAAATTTTTCAACCAAATTATACAATGATAAATTTTAATATTAGTTGCAGAGACTTAACGATACTTAACCCTTTCAGGGTCGAAAGGCCCTCTCAGAAACTTGTTCTCAGGGTTGGCCAAATTTAAAAAAAAAAAAAAAAAATTTTTTTTCTTATGAAAAGATAGAGAATCTTTTCCCGATCAAAATGACACAAAAAGTATGAAATTTGATGGAAAACTTATGGAATTATGCTCTCGCGAAGTTAGTGGTCTCGACGATGTTTACATATCGGCGATTTTGTCCACTTTGAGCCCTATTTTCGGCCAATTCCAGTGTACTTGTCGACAAAAATCATAACTATTTTGCTAGAACTCCATTTTTTCTATCGTATGAGTACAAGAAACCACCCATTTACCGATTTCAACTATTCAATACAGTGGTCAGAATTTAGCAATTTTGCCAATTTCACACAAATTTCAAAAGATGCCAATTTCCGAATAGGGTTCAGAATAAACAAGAAAGACATTCCTGGTACTAAAATAACATTTCCTCTGTTCACTAGTCATGTCCCCATGCCCCTCTTACATTCTTTTGCTTTCCACTTTGAATTTTTATTCTCACAAAAAATAGAAGATTTACTGTTATGCAGACTACTGCATTGGTGTAGAAATGGTATAAATAATATCAGCGCACTTGTGAAAGAATATTAGACTCACCAGTTGACGTGTATTGGACGTATAGCATGATTTGTTTACTTTTGAACTTTGGTAAAAATCGAACATTTCTGTTACTTTGAGCTCAATTTCAAGGTACTTTTCTTTGTAAAACCAGTCAAAATCATCTCAATTTCTGTAATATGTTTTCCATTCTATAAACTGAGAGGAGGAAAACTAGAATACAACAATAAATACCATATGAAAATACAGTGCAAAGTCGCTGTTTTAATCCAAAAACACGGTCAAAGTTTTTTTTTTCTCATTAGGCAGTGTGTGCTGCAGGATTTTTTATACCATGCACACTGACCACATAGACTCATTCTTTCATATGTAGGCCTACGAGCTTTCTCTCACTAGATTAGAGGGCGCTAGAATTTAGGCGTACTAGTACGTCAAAAACCCTGGCTCGTAAGCCGTACTAGTATGGCTGAAACCCTGAAAGGGTTTTAATAATAGGTAAGAATGTATCATGTATTATTATACCCCTGAATCAAGCAATATGTATCATGTATTATCATGCCCATGTATCAAATACTATATATCATGTACAGTGGTCCCTCAATAATAGTCGTGCTCGATAGTCGTCCTTTTCGGAAATCGTCGCGTTATTTTAGTCCAAACATTGGCTCGCAAATGGTCGGTTGACTCGCTAATCGTCATTTGTCCTGGACGCATACTTACGGCTCTGAGCCACGTCGGCCTCCTTTCCCAGCCAGTGTGCCATTGTTTGCCAATGAGCGACAGTCCCCCTCACTTTTTTTTTTTTTTATTTTATTAAAAAAAAAATATTTCATAATATTTCATTCATTTTAGCTCCAAAGAAAGCTCCTAGTGCCAAGCCTTTGGTAAAGAAGGTGAGAAATACGATTGAATTTAAGAAAAATATCATTGAGCAATATGAAAGTGGCATACGTGTGGCTGAACTGGCCAGGATGTATAACAAATCCCGTACAACCATATCTTCCATCATGGCCAAGAAAATGAAAATCAAGGAAGCTGTTGTTGCAAAGGGGGTAAATATGCTGACAAAAATGAGATCACCAGTACTCGAAGAGGTTGAGAAGTTATTATTGGTGTGGATAAACGAGAAACAATTAGCAGGAGATAAGTCTTATGATGTTGATTATATGTGAAAAGGCTAGGCAGTTGCATAACAATCTGGTAAAGAAATTGCCTGCAACGAGTACTAATATGTGTGAATTTAAGGCCAGCAAAGGTTGGTTTGAGAGATTTAAGAACCGTAGTGGCATACACAGTGTGATAAGGCATGGTGAGGCTGCCAGTTTGGACAAAATTGCAGCTACAAAATTCATAAGTGAATTCAAGGAGTACATAGAGGCTGAAGGACTGAAACCTGAACAAGTGTTCAATTGTGACAAAACAGGTCTCTTTTGGAAGAAAATGCCAAAGAGGACCTACATTACTCAGGAGGAAAAGGGACTGCCAGGACACAAGCCTATGAAAGACAGGCTGATGCTCATGTTCTGTGCTATTGCTAGTGGGGATTTCAAAGTGAAGCTGTTACTAGTGTACCATTCTGAAAATCCCAGAGTGTTAAAAAAAAAAAAAACAATGTTATGAAGAGTAAATTGTGTTTGTTTTGGAGATCTAATAATAAGGCATGAGTCACGAGGGAAATTTTCGTTGAGTGGTTCAATGAAGTGTTTGGCCCTAGTGTGAAGAATTACCTCCTGGAAAAGAAATTGGATCTCAAGTGTCTCCTAGTAATGGACAATGCACCTGCTCATCCTCCAAACTTGAATGACCTAATTCTGCAGGAGTTTGGGTTCATCACAGTAAAGTTCTTGCCCCCTAATACTACTCCTCTCCTCCAGCCCATGGACCAGCAGGTCATTTCAAACTTTAAAAAATTCTACACCAAACCAATGTTTCAAAGGTGCTTTAATGTGACCTCAGACACTCACTTGGCCTTAAGAGAGTTTTGGAAAGAATGCTTCAGTATCCTCCATTGCATAAGCCTTACAGGTAAGGCTTGGGAGGGAGTGACTACCAGGACTTTGAACTCTGTTTGGAGAAAATTGTGGCCAGATTGTGTCCACAAGAGGGATTTTGAAAGGTTTGTGGCTGACCCTGATGAGCCTATGTCAGTTGTGAACTCTATTGTGGCATTGGGGAGTTCCATGGGGTTGGATGTGAGTTTGGAGGATGTGGAAGAGTTGGTGGAGGACCACAATGAAGAACTAACCACTGAGCAGCAGAGGAGGAGGAAGAGAGATGGAAGAAGTTGCCTTCTTCAGAAATTAAGGAGGTTTTTGGAATGTAGAGTAGGATGGAAAGATTTATGGAGAAACATCACCCTGACAAGGCTGTTGCAAGCCATGTCGGCAACTTGTACAGTGACAAAGTCTTGGCCCATTTTAGGGAAGTTTTAAAGAGACACCAGAAACAGAGGTCTCTGGACACTTTTTGTGTGAGACAGGACTCCAGTGACTCTCAAGCTGGCCCTAGTGGCATTAAGAAACAGAGAAAAGAAGTAACCCCAGAAAAGGGCTTGGTACCTAAGGTGTTGATGGATGGGGATTCCCCTTCCAAACAGTAACTAATCCAATCTCTCTCCTCCTCCAGTCTTCCATACACTAAGAAGAATCGCCAATAAAGGTAAGTGTTATGCTGTTAATGTTTCATTCATGTCCCATTGTATTATGTACTACATCTATATTTCATGTAAAAAAGTTTTTTTAATACTTCTGGGTATCAGGAACGAATTAATTGTATTTACATTATTTCTTATGGGGAAAATTGATTCGAAAATCGTCTTTTTCGATAATCGCCACACTTCCAGGAACAGATTAACGATAAACGAGGGACCACTGTATTATCATGCCCATGTATCAAAAACTATATATCATGTATTATCATGTCATGTATCAAAAACTATGTATCTTATATTATTATGTCATGTATCAAACACTATGTATCATGTATTATCAAGTAATGTATCAAGCACTATGTATCATGTATTATCATCCCCATGTATCATGTAATTAGATTCCCACATTGCATAGTAGACCCTTATTTAACACGGTAGTTACGTTCCTGAAAACACCATGTTAGGTAAAACATGTCAGATGAACTGACGAGCTTATGGGAGAAATAAGGTTACGTTCCTGAGAGCCCCAAAAAAGCCAAACAACTTTTTTTTAGGCCTCCACATCTTACAAAAATAAAAGTGAATATGTAATTGAAGTTCATTGTTGTGATGTATTATGTTGTGTTTACTGCTTAAGACTACAGATGTAACAGAAATTATAGTATTTACCTTAACCCTTAACCCTTTGAGGGTTTCGGCCGTACTAGTACGGCTTACGACCCAGGGTTTTTGACATACTAGTACGCTTAAATTCTAGCGCCCTCAAATCTAGTGAGAGAAAGCTGGTAGGCCTACATATGAAAGAATGGGTCTATGTGGTCAGTGTGCACAGTATAAAAAAAATCCTGCAGCACACAGTGCATAATGAGAAAAAAAAAACTTAGTTTTTTTGGAATAAAACAGCGACTTTGCACTGTATTTTCGTATGGTATTTATTGTTGTATTCTAGTTTTCTTGGTCTCATTTTATAGAATGGAAGACACATTACAGAAATTGAGATGATTTTGACTGGTTTTACAATGAAAAGTACCTTGAAATTGAGCTCAAAGTAACAGAAATGTTCGATTTTTACCAAAGTTCAAAAGTAAACAAATCATGCCAAGCGTCCAATACACGTCAACTGGTGAGTCTAATATTCTTTTGCAAGTGCGCCAATATTATTTATACCATTTTTTATACTAATGCAGTAGTCTGCATAATAGTAAATCTTCTATTTTTTGTGAGAATAAAAATTCAAAATGGAAAGCAAAAGAATGTAAGAGGGGCCTTGAGACATGACTAATGAACAAAGGATATGTCATTTTAGTGCCAGGAATGTCTTTCTTGTTTATTCTGGACCCTATTCGGAAATTGGCATCTTTTTAAATTTGTGTGAAATTGGCAAAATTGCTACATTCTGACCACTGTATTGGATAGTTGAAATTAGTAAATGGGTGGTTTCTTGCACTCATTCGATAGAAAAACTGGAGTTCTAGCAAAATATTCATGTTTTTTGTCGACTAGTGCAGTGGAATTGGCCGAAAATGGGGCTCAAAGTGGGCAAAATCACCGATGTGTAAACATCGCCAAGACCACTAACTTCGCGAGAGCATAATTCCGTAAGTTTTCCATCAAATTTCATAATTTTGGTGTCATTATGATCGGGAAAAGATTCTCTATCTTTTCATAAGAAAAAAATGATTTTTTTTTTTTAAATTTGGCCGACCCTGAGAACGAGTCTTGGAGAGGGCTTGTCGACCCTCAAAGGGTTAAACGGTCCAAACGTATATATACGTTTTATTTTTCCTGCCTTCAAATTTGGCACGAATGGCCTGAGATGCCTTGTCAGCATAGAATGGTTCCCAACACTCAGTGTGCGCAGTATTAAAAAATCTGGGACCACTTAGTACCTTGTGGGAGCGCTAGTTAAATTGAGCGCCAGCTAGAGCAAACAGTGCGGCAAACACCAAGGATTCACTGATGTAATGTCATATTAACACTCCTCTATTATGAGGAAAGTGATGTTAACACCAAGTTTAGGGTCTGTCTATCTCTTTCTATCTCTGTACCTCTGTCTATCTCTGTCTCTGTCTTCCTCTGTTTATCTGTCTATCTCTGTCTATCTGTCTCTGTCTACCTCTTTGTCTACCTCTGTCTATCTGTGTCTGTCTCTGTCTATCTGTCTCTGTCTCTATCTGTCTTTGTCTATCCATCTCTGTATCTCTTTCAATCTGTCTCTCTTTCTGTCTGTCTATCTCTGTCTCACAGGTACACATAAATACAAGTTATTGTAACCACGAATGAGTGGTAATTTATTTATTTATTTATTTAGAAATTTAAGCATACATACAGAGGTACAATAACAACACTGCACTAGCCAAGGAATTGAACCCATGTTGTACTGGCCTGCCTCATGGTAAGCAAGAACCACATGACGCTTTAAACCACAGGACCACCCAACCCTAGAAGAATGGCTAGTGCAGTGTTGTTATTGATCAATACCACTCGTTCCTGGTTACAATAATATATAAATACTGCTCGTGAGGCTAGTACACCAAACAGGGATGAGAATGAAATTAGCTTAGAAGCTCCCACACCTCCGTATGCCCTCGGATGGCGGCCCAACAGCTAGCTGTGTGCTGGCTGTGCCATTCTTGTAGGGTTGGGTGGTCCTGTGGTTAAAGCATCATGTGGTTTCTCGCTTACCATGAGGCAGCCATACAACATGGGTTCGAATCCTTGGGCTAGCGCAGTGTTGTTATTGATCAATACCACTCGTTCGTGAATACAGTAATGTAAAAATACTGCTCGTGAGGCTAGTAAAACCAAACAGGGATGAGAATGAAATTAGCTTAGAAGCTCCCACACCCTCCGTATGCCCTCGGATGGCGGCCCAACAGCTAGCTGTGTGCTGGCTGTGACATTCTTGTAGGGATGGGTGGTCCGGGGTTTTAAAGCACATGTGGTTCTCACTTACCATGAGGAAAGGCCAGTACAACTTGGGTTCAAATCCTTGGCTAGCACAGTTTTGTTATAAATCAAGTATACATAGTGTAAATTACCTGGGATAACCCAAAAATCCAGACAAAGTGCTATACTCTGCTTGAAGATGGAGTATATGTGATGATGACGCAGTCTTGTGGCTCTCTCTGAGACAGAGCTAGACGGATAAGACAGACAGGGAGCTTGACAGACAGACATGTTTGTGTACCAGCAAAAACAAAGTGAGGGCAGTGCTCATCAAATATCACCTCTATTTTTTTCTTATCAGCTGCACCCTCCCCCACCCTCGTGTATGCTCATCAAACGTCAGCTCTTATCAGTTATCTCATCTTATCATGTCACTGTCAGGGGTGGACTTTGTTTTTCATGCTTCAAAGGAACTTATTCTTCCTCTTTCAATGTACCAGCAGTATCCCACCGAGGTGGGGTGGCCCAAAAGGAAAAACGAAAGTTTCTCCTTTGAAATTTAGTAATATATACAGGAGAAGGGGTTACTAGCCCCTTGCTCCCGGCATTTTAGTCGCCTCTTACGACATGCATGGCTTATGGAGGAAGAATTCTGTTCCCTTCCCCATGGATAAGGGAACTTATTATTACCTATTATTATTATGTATTATTCTTCTCCTCCTTCTTCTCCTCCTCCTCCTTCTCCCCTTCCTCCTCCTCTTCATTTTTCTCCTCCTCCTCCTCCTCCTCCTCCTCCTTCTCCTTCTCCTCCTCCTCCCTTTCTCCCTCTCCTCTTTCTCCTCCTCCTCATTATTATTATACAGTAAGGCCCCGCTTTATGGCGTTTCGTCTTACGGTGTTCCGCTAATACGCCGATGTCAAATTATGACCAAAATTTGCTATACGGCAAGCGGTCTTTTAAAAAATTGGCCCCCCCCACCCGGTTTGTTTACATTTTCCATGACCACATCTATTATGTCAGGAAACTTTCCAAAATTTCAAGTGTTTTAAAGTTACTGCATATTTTATATGTACTCTGATAATTATACTTAAGTGTACCTGTACCTAAATATACTTACACACTGTGCTGTGTGCAGGTACACAATAAATGGCTAAGTCTCTCTCTACTCATGACGCCAATACTACGTAATAATAATCACTCTTGGGCACACTAAATGTCTTATTTACATCAATATAGGGATTTTCATTAATCCATCTATGAATTTTCCTCAAAATTATATATGAAACCCATTACATAGCATATAAACATGATACTTTCACTCAGAATAAAAATTGATGTAAATATGAGATTTATTTTTCAAAGCAGCAGTGTAGGTAGTGTCAGAAGAATTACATTTTTTTCTAGTCAAACACTGGGGGTAACTGTAGAAAAATATCTTTTTTGTATGCCTTTACTTTATGTATAGCAATCACGACACTTGTGGGTTTAGTGCTTTTTATAATAAATAATAATAATAAAGTTATTATTATTATTATTATTATTATTATAATTAATAAAAAAATAATATTTTTATTATTAATATTAATAATAATAATAATAATAATAATAATAATATTATTATTATTATTATTATTATTTTTATTATTATTATTATTATTAATATTATTATTTTCATTCACTCTAAAAATGGTGTGTTGCTGTTTGTTTATTCTGAACTAACTTGTACAACTTGTACACAATGTAAGAGTATTTGTATTGTGAGGTAATTATATTAAAAATAAAAAACTATTGAGGTAAATGTTTTACAAACTCTTACAAATGGACGTGAATGAACTAAAAGTAGACACACATTAATACGCATTTATTTCGCCTGACCAAGTGATCGTCCACTACCTGCTCAGTTTGTGTTCTTACATTGTCTCAACTCTGTATCTCGTTCTATCGTTTACTCTTTCGTTAACTAGCTGGCTCTCATTGACGATGGCGTCTAAGGTTAGCTGTAATAGAACGAGAAGTCGTAAGCTTTAAGTGCCAAGTTAGAGGATGATGGTGTGCCATTTTGATTTTATTCAATAAACACCCTGCCATTCACCTCTCACATATTAATATTAATATTTTAAGGTAAGTAATAAGTATCTTACCTTTTATTGTGTTTTTAATGCCTATTTCTATTGCTAACTTAATATAAGTTAGTGTAAACTTGTTGTCCGGCATTTATTGCACATGACTCATGAAATCATAATGACACGATTGCAAACAAACCATACCCCGGCTGGGATTGAACCTGCGGTCAGTCTCAAAACTCCAGCCCATCGCGTTAACCACTAGACCAGTTAGCACAATAAGATTCGTCCAACTAGGTATATTTCTACACCATAGGAAGGTTAGCACAGGCACCACTGTGACCACAAATGCAAGTTTTTACAGACGAATCTCCAGCTAGCGTGGCCTAGCTTATTGAGGCTAGCTGGTCTAGTGGTTAACACGACGGGCTGGAGTTTTGAGACTCTCTGACCGCGGGTTCAATCCCAGCCGGGGTATGGTTTGATTTATTGCACATTTTATATGCTCTGATAATAATACTTGTAGAGCCGGGTGCAGGGACAACATTACGTTTTCTCTGTTCAGCCATCAGAGAAAACGTGTATGAATCTGCGTTTGGCCCAGCCACTCCCCCACTCTGCTTTTGTTTACAATTTTCGGCATGAATTATTCATTACTTCTACCTTCGTTTATGATGGCATCTAAAGGTAGTTGCTAGAAATGATTAAATTCAGTGAACAAGGCATGTCGATGTTAATAATATGGCTCTGGGCCACAGTGTAGGTAGCTGGTAGGTGTAGCCCCGGCTACACCTACCAGCTACACCTATCGGCTACCTACACTGACTTTATACAAATAAATACTACTCACCTCTCTTCCTATACATGTATTAAGACAACACATATTTTAAGGTAAATAATGAGTGTACTGTATGTGCATTTTACCTCTCTGGGATGTTTTAAATATCATATATTAAGTATGAGATGGGGAGCCAGTGCCACCTACACCTGGGCTACCTGCACCTGACTTCCTACAAATAAGTACTACTCACCTCTCTCCCTACATTAAGATTACAAATACTTTAAAATAAATAATGAATTTACTGTGGCTGTATTTTACTTTGTGTGTTTTTAATGCCTAGTTCTATTACTAACTTAATATAATTTAGTGTAAACTTGTTGTCTGGCATTTATATGCATTTATAAATGGAAAAAAATGGAGTTCTGCCTTCCGGAGATGTCTGCTTTCCGGCGACAGCCTGGAACCTAACCCGCCGTATAAGTGGGGCCCTACTGTATACTTCCACATATCCAAAACATTGCTGGGACATATAAATACTTTGTAGATATTCCAAGACAATAGTAAATGGCTAAGGCAGGTGTAAATGTCCACTTGTCAGTGTGTTTGTGACAATTTGAGTACAATTTCAGTACCTAATACTAGTGTCAGAACAAAGATTGGTTATAAAATGACAAGAACTACTATAAATTATGATTATCAGAACATAAAAATTATATAAAATAATATGAAATATAGAAAAAAAGGTATATCGGAAAACACTTTTGCAAGCGGCAGGACTCAAAGTTGCTGTCACATGAGCATCCAGTGCCAACTTCTCACCTCATATCTTGGTAAGTACTGACCCTAATTATTTTTTATTCTAAATATGTCAAAAAATGTATTCTTTTTTCTATAAAAAAAGAAAAGATTTTTTTTTTTTTCAAAAAAATTTCGGGGCTGCGCGAGTGAACGTATATTAACGTTTGGACCATTTAAGGGTTAAATTGTGGGTGCTGGTGTTTGTGGATGATTGTGAAGAGAGGGGGTTTATGCTGTGGCCCTACTGGTCGAGGTGGATGGTTGAGGTTCTGGTACTGAAGTTGATGGTTGTACTGGAGTGTCTAACTTTGTCATTCAGTCAATCAAATCGTTCAGTAAGCAGCAAGTGATTCAATAAGTCAGTAAAGTGATTCCCGTAAGTCAGTCAAGCTGTTCAGTAATTCAGTAAAGTTGTTCAGTAAGTCAGTCAAGTGTTCAGTTTAAATCAAGTTGTTCATAAGTTTAAGATTTTCAGTAAGTCAATCATTCAGTAAGTCAGTCAAGTCATTCATAAGTCATCAAACATTCATAATCAGTAAAGTCATTCAGTAATCAGTCAATTTTTTCAGAATCATCAGTAGTCATAAAGTTTTTCAGTAAGTCAGTCGGCCCATTAAGTCAAATCATTCAGAAAGTCAGTCAATCATTCATAAGTCAGTCAAATCATTCAGTAAGTCGTAAAGTCACCATAAGTCAGTCGTCATTCAGAAAAGCAGTAGTCATCAGTCATCACCAACAAACTTACGTTTCCTTTTTTTTGTACAAAGAAACACTTCCTTTAGGGCCCACGGGAGTCTTGTCTAATACCTTTTTTTCCCTTTCTTTAGTTCTAAGATTTAAAATTTTTTTCACCTTTTCTTGAGATTAAGCAATGTGCAACATCTGGGTATCTTTATTGTAGCTTTTTCGCCATCCAGGGGTTTTATAAATAAAAATTCTAGAATAATTTGAAGACAGAAAAAAATATGTAAGAAAAAGGGGGTAATCACCCCTAAACCGGGATAGGTGTGAAGACACATAGTCTGGGTTCTGAAGCAGAAAAAGGAGCCGGCGCTTAATAGTAACGTCGGGGTGTACAGACGGGGCATATTCACTGGTCTTAACTATCTTGTGGGCATTATATCCTTTGTACACACCTTTCTTGCCTTTTTGGGCACACTGATATGCTTACTGGGTGTATGATTGTTTGGGAGACACAAGATTTAAACAAAAAAAAAGTCAAAACACAATTCACAATCACAAGCTTGTAGCAGAGAAGTTGGACTGGACACGTATGAAGTACGAATGCTTTGATGGTGGGGTGGTGTCGGGGGGGGGGGGGGAATGGCAGGAGGTCTCACCAGCTGAACCACAACAAGGCGGCCACTTGAGGAAAAGGGAAGTTTTTTTTTTTTTTAACCTTCCTGCAAACTGAACCATGTTAAATTCATCACATGACATGTTACATAAAATTGTGCCGCAATTCTTCAATCGTGCTATACTCAAATCGTGCCAAATAAAATCGTGCTAAATAACGGTCTACTGTACTACTACAAACACAAGCAGTAAACCTATATGTGTCACACACACATGCTGATGCACATGTATTTTTCCTACACACTGAGTTATCATAGGTTAATTTACACATTACTGACTACATAGAACAACTATATATGTATCACTCCCACACTGTGTCACTCCCACACATGTATCATTCCCACACTATCACTCCCACACTGTATGACCTCTGCACTGTATCACTTCCACACTGTATCACCCCCCACACTGTATCACTCCCACACTGTATCACAAACTGTTTCTCTCTTACATATATACAGCCTCTTCTCACTTAACAACGGAGCTCCGTTCCTAAGACCTCATCGGTAAATGACTCTGTCACTAAGCAAGGAGCATACCATAATGGTAGTGGGTTTGTCAACTATCTTTAATATTCTCATAATCAAACTTTGTTATTTTTTAATTACACTACCTAACAGAATACGTACTCCATTCTACTGAATGTACAGCAATGCATGCAACCGTATGACCTGTCTTTGTAATACTCATTTGTGCTTAATTGTTATCTGTTTACAATAATGTTTTACCACTGAATACATCATTGCTTAGTTAATCTTAAGTTAATTTTAAGCCTGCCCATAATGCTCTGCATTCAAGGGGCTTTGGCATGCTGCATTTAACTGTATTATTTTGTACTTCTCTGTATCATTTTTTAAAATTAATAATAAATAAATATTTTTTTTTAATGTCCCCCTTTGCGCCGGAAAAGGAAAGGGAAAATTCCTCTAGGACTTTTTACTGGCCAAAGAAAAGCTTTTGAAACGGTAGACCACGGCCCTTTCCAAATCCAAAAACTTGACATTAGGGTTTTAAAGGGGCCCAGGTGCTTGAATTTTTAAAAATTCCCCCTTTATTTAATAGGTTTTTCAGTATTTAAACCATTAAAGCCCCACCCCTCACAACACCCCATTTGGGATCCCTGGGGTTTGCCACAGAAAAGTGCCCTGAGTCCCCTGCCTTCCTATAAATCAAGTTTTTCCCAAACCCTTTATCCCAACACCTGAAACCCATTTCTTTGCTGAAGACATAACTCATTTTCCTTTTCCCCACCCTTAATTTTTGCCACCCCCCCAAAAACCATTTTTTAAATGGGGGAGCTGTTTAAAAAAAATATCTACTTGGAGGGACACCCAAATTAAAACTTACATTTAAACACTGACAAAACTCCCATTTTTATTTTGGGGAAACAGAGCAGTTTTGGGAAAACAACTTAACTTTAAGATAAAACAAAAATTAATTGCCAGACAAATGAGGGAAAATTCCTAGGCCTAAAACCCGACAAAAAACTTAAATTTTCCGGGCACCATATCCAACACTTTAGAAAAAACAAGTTTCCAAAACTTTTTGGGGATCCTCCCCAAAAGTTTACGAACTACGTGCCCCCAATCTGTCCTTCTCACCTATACCATTCAATCTTTTTTACCCCTTTACCCACCTAAAATTTGTGCTGGGGACCCACCTCGGGCAACACCCTAAAGCCAATAAAAAACCCAAAAAAAAGGCTGGTATGAATAAAAAACCCCTTTCCCAACCCCGGGGCAACCCCCCCCCCCCCATTTCTTCATTGATCTAAACTTAACCTTTTTTCAGAAACATCCACACTTACTACTGTGGGAAACCCCACATTTACAAAACCTTTAAATTTTTCCCAAATTTTAAAACCCCTGACCAAAAAATGTTTTTCTTAAAGTTGTGACAGGACCCACAAGCAAACACCAGACACAAACTCTCTTTTTTTAAAATTTCCCCCTGTTGACAAAAACTTTTACAAAAATTCAATGTACGTCAAAGGGCCAATTACTGTTCCCCTAGCAAAAATTTAGATCCCCGGGAGTTAGTTTCTTACATTTGCTATCATGTTCCCCTGGGCAAAAGTAGGTCCCTTTTGGGGTTAGTTATTTTTACACTTGTTCACTTTTCACCTTGTAGAAAGAAAGTACCTGGGTGTTGCAACAAATACCCCCAAACTGTTTCTCCCTCACCTAGCAGAAATTTGATTACCTGGGTGTTAGTTACCTTACCCCTGCTACTCTTTTAAACCCTTTGCAGTAAAAAGGGTTTCCGGGGTTGTTATTTTGATGGTGTGGGGGGGCACAGTGGGGGAAACAAGACAAAAAGGCCCTCCAATAATAAAAAATTTAAAATTAGGGGGGTTTTGGTTTTTAAAAAACCCCAGTGTTTAAGAAAGTGGGGCAGAAGTTTTGGGGCTATAGGGGGTGGGTACAGGAGGAAAGGGAAAGTGTTTTGGTAATGATGATTTTAATGGTGGGTAAGAGAAAAAGGTTGCTTACGAGAGTTTTTTACAAAGCAGAAGGGGGATATAAGAAAGGGGGAGTATATGGAGAGTAAAAGAAAAAATGAAGGGCAGTGGGGAGAGCTTGCAAAAAGAAGGGCAAAATGGTAGGGTTTGGGGGAAAGGGACCCGTTCCCAAAAAATTTTTTGCTGAAAAAAAAGAAAAAATTGTGGAGTGAGATAAAAAGGTTAAGAAAGCCTGGGTGGTAAAAAACTCACACCCTGGGTTATCCTGAGTGGGGTTTAAAATAGCTATCCCGGGTGGGTAACACTCACTATTTTTGGGGGGCTAACACCACTATCCTGGGGGGCTAAAACCCCATGCCTGGGTTATCCTGGGTGCTTAAAACCCAAAATATTCTGGGTAGCTAACACTCACTTTCCTTAGGGGCTAAAAATTAAAATCCTGGGTTTTTCCTGGGTTTGGTAACACTCATATTTTTTGGGGGGCTAAAAATAAATATCCTGGGGGGGCTAACACTCCTATCCTGGGTTATCCCCATGTGGCCCAAAAAACTTTCTTTTCCTGGGTTGGGTAACACTACTATCCTCGGTTATCCGTTTGGCTAACACTCACTATTTTGGGTGGCTAAAAAAACCCCTATCCCGAGGGCCTAACACTCACTATCCTGGGGTTTTCCCGGGTGGCTAAAAATCACTATTCTGGGTGGCAAAAAACTCGCTATCCTGGGTTATCCAGGGGGGGCTAACACCCTTTCCCCCCGGGTTTAACCCCCGGGCATAGGTCTCAAAACTCCACCCGTCGCGTTAGCCAAATTGCCAGCTAGCCCATAACATTCATCCCCCCCCAGGTATATTTCTAAAACCCTAGGAAAAGGGTTTGCCCAGGCCCCTTCTGTGACCACAAAAGCAAGTTTTTTTCAGGGCGAATCCCAGCTAGCGTGGCCGTGACGAACTCTAGCTCAAGGCCCTTTACTTTCCGCAAAATTTACTCAAGAAATCGTTTAAAGGAAAACATTGCAAAAAAACCCTACCCCCGGCGGGATTTTAACCCCCAGTCATAGGTCCAAAAATCCAGCCCGTCGCTTTTGCCATAGACCAGCTAGGGCCCCATAAAATTCATCCAACTAGGTATATTTCTACACCATAGGAAGGTTAGCACAGGCACCTCTGACCACAAAACAAGTTTTTCAGACGAATTCCAGCTAGCGTGGCCGTACGAAAATCTAGCTCAAGGGCCCTTCCCCTTTCCGCAACAATTTACTCAAGAAATCGTAATGACACGATTGCAAACAAACCCAAAAACCTTTGGGCCCGGGTTGAACCTGCGGGGCATAAATCCCCAAAAAAATCCAGCCCGTCGCGTTAGCCCCTTTCATTTTTGGTCACAGAGGGCCTGTGTAACCTTCCCAAGGTTTTAGAAATATACCTTGTTGGGTGAATCTTATGTGGGTAGGGTTCTAGTGGCTAAACCGACGGACTGGGTTTGAGACTTAAGACCCCCGGGTTTAATCCCGGGCCCGGGGGTTTTGGTTTTTTTCAATCGTGTCAAATTTCGTTTTCTTGAGTTTATGTTTTAAGGGAGTGAAGGGACTTGAGCTAGAGTTTTTGTTTATGGCCACGCTAGCTGGGATTCCCTTTTGTAAAAATTGCATTTTTGGTAACAGAAAGGGGCCGTGGAACCTTCCATGGTTGAAGGAAATATACCTAAATTGGATGAATCTTACGGGCTAGCTGGTCTAGTGGCTAACGCAAAGGGGGTGGGTTTTGGGACTCTATGACCGCGGGGTTTAATCCCCCGGCCCGGGGGTTAAAGGGTTTTTTTGCCCAAACGTGTCCCTTACGATTTCTTTAGTCAAGTTGACGGCAGTGGGAAAGGGGCTTGAGCTAGAGTTCGTCACGGCCCGCAAACTGGGGGATTTGCGTTTAAAAATTTTTTATTTTTTTGGGCACAGAGGTCCTGGCTAACCCTTTCCCATGGTTTTAGAAATATACCTAGTTGGATTAATCTTATGTGGCTAGCTGGGCAAAAGGGGTAAACCCACGGGGGGAGTTTTGGGGGACTCTAAAGACCGCGGGGGTCAATCCCGGGCCCGGGGGGATGGTTTGTTTTTTCAATGTGTCATTACGATTTTTTTGAGTCCTGTTTACGGAAATGAAGGGGCTTGAGCTAGGTTGTCACGCCAAAGCTTCCCGGAGATTTTGTCCGTAAAAATTCATTTGTGGTCACAGAGGTGCCTGGCTAACCTTCCTATGGGGGTAGAAATATACCTAGTTGGTTTAAAAATTTTTTTGGGTAGGGAGGTCTAGTGGGTAACGCGACGGGTGGAGTTTTAGGGGCTCTAAAGAAGTGGGGTTTAATCCCGGCCCCCCCCGGGGTTGGGTTTTTTTTGAATCGTTTTTCTTTAAATTTTTTTGAGTCGTGGCTAACACCCACTTTCCTGGGTTTCCCTGGGTGGCTAACAAAAATTTTCCGGGTTATCCTGGGGGCTAAAAACAACTGTCAAGGGTAATCCTGGGTGGCCCAACATCACTATCCTGGGTTTTTCCTGGAGGGGTAACACTCACTATCATGGGCTATCCCTTGGGGGGGGCTAAAGGATCACATTCTGGGTGGGTTAAAAACTAACTACTTGGGGGCTAACAAATCACTTTCCCGGGTTTTTCGTGGGGGGGGCTAAAAACTCACTATCCTGGGTGGCTAGCATCCCCATCCGGGTTATAGTAAGGGGGGAACATCACTATTCTGAGTGGGCTAACACTCACTATCCTGGGTTTTCCCCGGGGCAACACTTACTGCCCCTTTTGGGGTTTTCCTGGGTGGGTAAAAGCTCAATGTCCCGGGTTAACCTGGGGGGGCTAACCTTTACTGTCCTGGGTTTTCCTGGGGGGCTTAAAACTCACTGTCCCCGGGAATCCTGGGTAGCTAAAACTCACAGTCCCCGAGTTTTCCTGGGTGGCTAACCCCTCAAATCTCCGGGGTTTTCCTTTGGGGGGCTAACCCCTCATTATCCTGGGGTTTTCCTGGGTGGCTAACCCTCACTGTCCTGGGTTTTCCGGGTTTGGGTAAAACCACTAATTTTGGGTGGCCCAACATTCAATAACCTGGGTTTGGGAAAAACTCACTAAAAATGGGTTTTTTCCTGGGTGGGTAAAAACCACTGTCCTGGGTTTCCGGGTAACTAACACTCCCTTTCCGGGTTATCCCTTTGGGGGCCCGAAAACTTTTCCTATTCTTTAGTTGCTAAAGCTATCCTGGGGGCTAACACTCCCCTAACCGGGTTATCCTGGGGGCTAACACCCCTTTTGTCCCGGGTTATACTCGGTGGCTTTAAAACTCACTGTTTCCCCGGGTGCCTAACACTCACATCCAGGTTTAAACCCGGTGGAAACATCAATTTTCCCGGGGGGGGCTAAAACTAACTATTCTGGGTGGCTAACAAATCACTATCCCCTGGGGGGTCAAAAATTTTACTTCCCGGTTTTTCCTGGGGGGCTAAAACTCACTGTCCTGGGTTAAAACCCGGGGGGCTTTAACCCCTCACTATCCTGGGTGGGTAACACTCCTATCCGGGTTAAACCTAGGTGGCTGGAAAACCCACTATTTTGAGTGGCTAAAACTATCCTGAAGTGGCAAAAACTCACTTCCTGGGTTTGGGTAACAATCACTTTTCCTGGGTTTTTCCTTTGGGGGGCTAACACTTTACGGGCCGGGTTAAAATCGGTGGGGTAAACTCACTGTTTTGGGTGGGCCCAAAAAATCATATTTCCCGGTTTTCCTGGGTTTCCCCAACACTCAATTGTCCTGGGGGGGTAACACTCACTATCCTGGATTTTCCTTTGGGGGGGTTAAAAACTCATCCTGGTTTTTCTTGGGTGGCTAACACTACTGTCCTGGGTTTTGCCCGGGGGGCTAACATCACTACCCCGGGGTAACACTTTCTTGGGGGTTATCCTGGGGGGCAAACACTCACTGCCCGGGTTTTCCTGGGGTACAACAATCCCCCATCCTGGGTGGTAACACCCACTATCCTTGGGGGGCTTTAAAATCACTTTTTTGGGTGGTAACCCCTCACATTCTGGGTGGCCCAACACTCACTGCCTGCAATTTCCTTGGGGGGCTAAAAACTCACACATTCATTTCTGGGGGGACTAACACCACTATTCGTGTGGTAACAATAAATATCCTGGGGCTAACACTAAACCTAGTTTATCCTGGCGGGTGAAGGGTTTACTATTTTGGGGGGCTAACATTTTGATTTAAAATAGTTTAAGGGTAAATTTTAAAAAAACGGGTTTGGAATTTTTTTTAACCCCCGGGGGGTTTGCCACCCCGGGTAACCCAAGAAAGTCAGTGCGTCATCGAGGGGCTGGGCTAACTTATTTTTCCTTTGGGGGCCCCTTAAACCCGTCCCCCAGGATGCGACCCAAACCAGTCGACTAACACCCAGGTACCTTTGCGCCGGTGAACAGGGCAAAGGTGTAAGGAAACATGTTTTGAAATGTTTCCACCCGCTGGGAAACGAACCCCCGGGGCCCCCCGTGTGTTTAAGGGGAGGTTTAGCCACCGGCCACCGGGGCCCCCCCAAAAAACTTACTATCCTGGGAGGTTTTTACTCACATCCTGGGAGGCAATAACCCCCTTCCTTGGTTTTTCCTAGGTTGGGTAGCATCAATATTCCTGGGTTGGCCCAAAACTCCCCTATCCCGAGTGGCCACACTCCCCTGTTTCCTGGGTTTTTCCAGGGTGGCCAAACACCACTGTCCCGGGTTATCCCGGGTGGCTAAACACTCACTAACCTGGGGTTATCCTTGGGGGCTAACACCACTATTTTTGGGGGGCTAACACTCACTATCCTGGGGGGGCTAACACTCACTATTCTGGGTGGTTTTAAAACTCACTTTTTCCGGGTTATCCCGGGGGGGCTAACACCACTGTCCCGGGGTTTTTACGGGTGGCTAACACTCCCCTATCCTGGGTGGGTAACAAATCACTATCCTTGGGGGGTAACACTCACTATCCCGGGGGGCAACACTGTCCAAATTTTTTTCCCCGGGTGGTGATGCCCCACTAATTTTGGGTTTGGGTTTCACGTACTATCCCGGGTGGTAACACCACTATCCCGGGGTTTTTAGTGGGGTAACACTCACTTTTCCCGGGTTTGGGTAATACTCACATCTGGGGTTGGGTAACACTCCTATCCTGGGGGGCTAACACTCAATATCCTGGGTTTTTCCTGGGGGGCTAACACTCCCCTGTCCTGGGTGGTAACACTCCCCATTCGGGTGGCCCAACACTCACTATCCTGGTTTTTCCGGGTGGCTAACACTCACTATCCGGGGGGCTAACCAAATCACTATACTGGGTGGCTAACACTCACTATCCTGGGTGGCCCAACCTCACTATCCTGGGTGGCTAACAACCCCCCCCCCCCCCCCCCCCCCCCCCCCCCCCCCCCCCCACTATCCCGGGTTATCCTAGGTGGCTAACCTCACTATTTCTGGGGGGCAACATCACTGTCCCCGGGTTATCCGGGTGGGTAGCACTCACGCCCCGGTTTATCCTGGGTGGCTTGCCCCTCACTGGCCCTGGTTTATTCTGGGTGGCCCCCAACACTCACTGTCCTGGGTTATCTGGGTGGCAAAAAACTCATTGTCCCGGGGTTTTCCTGGGTTTGGGTAACACTCACTGTCCTGGGTTTTCCTGGAGGCAAAAACCACTGTCCTGTGGGTTTTCCTGGGTGCTTAAAAACTCACATCCTGGGTGGCTAACACTATCCCGGGGGTTTTCCTGGGTGGCTAAGACTCACTATTCTAGGGGGCTAACACTCACTAAACCTGGGTTTTCCCGGATGGTTTTAACCCCTCACTGTCCTGGTTATCCTGGTTGGCTAAAAACTCACATTCCCCGGGGGCTAACACTCACTGTCTGGGGTTTTTTCCCGGGTGGCAAAAACCCCCACTGTCCTGGGGTTTTCCTGGGTGGCTAACACTCACTGTCCTGGGGGTTTTCCTGGGGGGCTAACACTCACTTTCCTGGGTTTTTCCTTTTTTGGCAACACTCACGTCCTGGGTTATCCTGGGGGGCTAACATCACTGTTCCCGGGTTATTCCCTTTTTTGGGGGGGGGGGGAACACTCCCCTGTCCTGTGTTATCCTGGGGGCTTAACACCACTATCCGGGTGGCTAACTCTAAACCCGGGGTTTTCCTGGTGGGAACACTCGCTATTTAGGTGGCTTAAAACTCAATATCCTGGGTTTTCCTGGATGGTTAACACTCACTGTCTTAGTTAAACCTTGGTGGGTAAACACTCACTATTTTTTTGGGGGGCAAAAACCCAAATGTTCCCGGGGGTTTTCCCGGGTGGCTAAGATTCAATGTCTTGGGGGATTTCCCGGGTGGCTAAACTCACTGTCCGGGTTATCCTGGGTGGCTAAAAAACCCCACTGTCCGTGTTATTTCCCGGGTGCTTAACACTCCTAATTTCCCGGGGGCTAAAAACTATCCTGTGTTAAACCTGGGTGGCAAACACTCACATTCTAGGTGGGTAAAAATTCACTGTCCCTGGGTTATCCCGGGGGGCTAAAAACCCCACTATTTTGTCTGGCTAACACCACTGTCCCCGGGTTATCCTGGTGGCTAACACTCCTTTTCCCGGGTTTTTTCCTGGGTGGTAACACTCGTCCTGGGTTTTTTGAGTGGCTAACACTCACTGTCCTGGGGTTAAACCTGGGGGCTAACACTCACTGGGCCTGGGGGGGTTTTCCCGGGGGGTAAAAAATCCTGTCCCTGGGGGTTTTCCTGGGGGGCTAACACTCATATTCCCGGGTGGATTAAAAAATCACTATCCCGGGGGGATCCTTGGGGACTAACAATTGGGGTTTTCCCGGGGGGCTAACACTCAATGTCCTGGGGTTTTCCTGGGTTGGGTAAAAACCCCACTTTTCCTGGGGGAAACCTGGGTGACTAACACTTTAATGTTTCCCGGGGTTTTCCCGGGTTTGGGTTTTAAAAACTCACTATCCTGGGTGGATAAGTTGCTATCCTGGCTGGGTTATCTTGCTGGGTAATTTACACATTTGGTATTATGTATGATAATTTTTATTATGTGTACCAAAATATATTTATATGTATCACTGGGATGCGTAAACCCGAAGGGGTCACACAACCTGTGGGTCAGCAGTTTGGATGCAAAATTAACCAGGATGGCTGTAGTTCCTTGGATCAAGATCTGTCAGGGTGATTTATGAACGCATCTTGATGGATCATATATATCACAAGGGGTGGTAAACCCGCACGGGCGAGAGGCGAGAGAGAGAAAAACCACAAATAATGAGGCATTAAGGAATTGTTGTTGTTTGTGCTTTATAGAGCCACTGAGAAGGGGGCCCGACGAACGAACAAGTGAGATGAGATGTGATTTCGTTCGGATTTTTAACCCCGGAGGGTTAGCCATCCTGGATAACCGAAGAAAGTCAGTGTGTCATCGAGGACTGTGTGACTTATTTCCATTGTGGTCCTCAATCTTGTTCCCCAGGATGCCATCCACACCAATCTACTAACACCCAGGTACCTATTTGCTGCTAGGTGAACAGAACAACAGGTGTAAGGAAACGCTTCGAAATGTTTCTACCCCGCCGGGAATCGAACCGGGGCCTCCGTGTGTGAAGCGTGAGCTTTGCCAGCCAGGCCACGGGGTCAGGTAAGATCCCAATGGGATGAGCTGGGAAGACGGGACAGACGAGGAATAGCGCTGGAGAAGAGTATTCTTAGTCGTAGAAATAGAGCCAGGGTTTAACCCAGCAGCTAAGGCGATCGTGGGACAGACTTGAGAACAGGAACAGCAGGTTCAGTTGTGTTGGTCTTGTAGCAGTAGGTTAGACACAGGACGGAGGTTAGTTTAATTATTTTAATATGTTTATTATGCATCCCAGACCCATCCTGTGGACGGTAGTCAAAAGATTGCAGAGGTACATAATTGGTCCAGGGACTGGACTCCAACATTACGTAGGTACATAATTGGTCCAGGGACTGGACTCCAAAGTTTTGATAGCTGAACAATCATAACCAAGTTACAAAGGTAATGAGCTCCAGGTAGAGCTGGTCACACTCATGACAAGGTCATGAACTAGATCTGGTGGCGGAGGAGGAGGAGGATATGAGACAGACCGACAAGATTCCCAATGGAGTGAGCGGGGAAGACGTGACAGACGAAGAATATCGTTGGAGAGGAGTGTCTAGAGTCGTAGAGAAAGAGTTTTAGTTTAATATGTTTATTATGCACCCCATACCCATCCTGTGGGCGGTAGTCAAAAGATTACAGAGGTACATAATTGGTCCAGGGACTGGACTCCAAAGTTTTGATAGCTGAGCAAGTTACAAAGATAATGAACTAGATCTGGTCATAATCATGACCAAGTTACAAAGGTAATGAGCTCCAGGTAGAGCTGGTCACAATCATGACAAGTTTCAAAGGTAATGAATGATAAACACGTTATGACATGATTACAATCATAGACAAATTACAGAGTAATGAGCAGTTAACAAACATAGTAGGAATTCATCCATTGCCCCAACAACAGATGTTGCTAGGTGCCTGTCTCTCCTCGGCAGACAGCCATTGCAAACAGCAGCAAGTTGCCCAGGGATCTGCTGCTTGCACGAGCACCATCGACTCTCCCTGTGAAAATTTGTGTGGACTGCCTCCAAGTGAGTCGCCTACCCTGGCAAACTCTGTTGACACCGAGCTCTGAGGTGGGTACCTCAGCCTCACAAGTTGCTTATAGGACAGATTTTCACAAATGATTGAAGTTGCAAGAAACTCGCCTGCATGCACAAATAAAGGACTAACTTACTTGGTGTTGCAGCATATATCCTGATCTTCAACTTCCCTAAGCTTAGCCTTAGCCCCTTTGGGCTCCCCCCTCAGAAACCACGTGCAACCGGGAGCCTTAAATTTCCCGCAATATTCAATCGTTATTAGTGACCTGCCTGCACCCAGAAATTCCTATATCCAAGAGGGTGTGTATCCCCTAGTACAAACTATGCAGACACATACACTAGCTTCTACCCTAGACGAGAGACACTGGTACTTACTGGGGGATGCCTCCGTCTGCAACACAGGCCCACAGACAAACTCATCACATTCTCACCAGACACTGGCCAGAAATCTACGAGATGAAGTGGAGGTCTTGTCTTACTGTATGGGCCTGACAGAGGAGGTCATCTACGGTACATCGAGGTGCCTCTAACCCGATTTCCCAAGGTCTCAAATGTGAAGACACGTGGGGGGCGCCTTCTGTGATCATGGGACGTCCCTTTCCCAGTTGGTGTCTGTCTTAAGAAGAATGAAACTGGTCTCTCTTCCAGACCCTCGTCTCTTCGTTCAAACTAGGGCTGCCAGTTCTCCCTAAACTAACTTATCCTGTGTTTTTCCTACATTATCGGGCCCATTACTACTATGTTAAGGTCTTTGGTCAATATTATTATTATCTACAGTTGCCTCAATGATCCTAATATTAGTGTACTACCAGTAAAACTACCTACTCCTTCCCTGAAGGGTAAATCTATAAATTAAATAAGCTTACCAACAATCTGGAGACCTGGAGTTTACCTGGAGAGAGTTCCGGGGGTCAACGCCCCTGCGGCCCGTCTGTGACCAGGCCTCCTGGTGGATCAGAGCCTGATCAACCAGGCTGTTGCTGCTGGCTGCACACAAACCAACGTACGAGCCACAGCCCGGCTGATCAGGAACTGACTTTAGGTGCTTGTCCAGTGCCAGCTTGAAGACTGCCAGGGGTCTGTTGGTAATCCCCCTTATGTGTGCTGGGAGGCAGTTGAACAGTTTCGGGGGCCCCCGACACTTATTGTATGGTCTCTTAAGTGCTAGTGACACCCCTGCTTTTCATTGGGGGATGGTAATGTCTGCCAAGTCTTTTGCTTTCGTAGTTTACCTGGAGTTACCTGGAGAGAGTTTCGGGGGTCAACGCCCCCGCGGCCCGGTCTGTGACCAGGCCTCCTGGTGGATCAGCCCCTGATCAACCAGGCTGTTGCTGCTGGCTGCACGCAAACCAACGTACGAGCCACAGCCCGGCTGATCAGGAACTGACTTTAGGTGCTTGTCCAGTGCCAGCTTGAGGACTGCCAGGGGTCTGTTGGTAATCCCCCTTATGTGTGCTGGGAGGCAGTTGAACAGTCTCGGGCCCCTGACACTTATTGTATGGTCTCTTAACGTGCTAGTGACACCTCTGCTTTTCATTGGGGGGATGGTGCATCGTCTGCCAAGTCTTTTGCTTTCGTAGTGAGTGATTTTCGTGTGCAAGTTCGGTACTAGTCCCTCTAGGATTTTCCAGGTGTATATAAACATGTATCTCTCCCTCCTGCATTCCAGGGAATACAGGTTTAGGAACCTCAAGTGCTCCCAGTAATTGAGATATTTTATCTCTGTTATGCGCGCCGTGAAAGTTCTCTGTACATTTTCTAGGTTGGCAATTTCACCTGCCTTGAAAGGTGCAGTTAGTGTGCAGCAATATTCCAGCCTAGATAGAACAAGTGACCTGAAGAGTGTCATCATGGGCTTGGCCTCCCTAGTTTTGAAGGTTCTCATTATCCATCCTGTCATTTTTCTAGCAGATGCGATTGATACAATGTAATGGTCCTTGAAGGTGAGATCCTCCGACATGATCACTCCCAGGTCTTTGACGTTGGTGTTTCGCTCTATTTTGTGGCCAGAATTTGTTTTGTACTCTGATGAAGATTTAATTTCCTCATGTTTACCATATCTGAGTAATTGAAATTTCTCATCGTTGAACTTCATATTGTTTTCTGCAGCCCACTGAAAGATTTGGTTGATGTCCGCCTGGAGCCTTGCAGTGTCTGCAATGGAAGACACTGTCATGCAGATTCGGGTGTCATCTGCAAAGGAAGACACGGTGCTGTGGCTGACATCCTTGTCTATGTCGGATATGAGGATGAGGAACAAGATGGGAGCGAGTACTGTGCCTTGTGGAACAGAACTTTTCACCGTAGCTGCCTCGGACTTTACTCTGTTGACGACTACTCTCTGTGTTCTGTTAGTGAGGAAATTATAGATCCATCGACCGACTTTTCCTGTTATTCCTTTAGCACGCATTTTGTGCGCTATTACGCCATGGTCACACTTGTCGAAGGCTTTTGCAAAGTCTGTATATATTACATCTGCATTCTTTTTGTCTTCTAGTGCATTTAGGACCTTGTCGTAGTGATCCAATAGTTGAGACAGACAGGAGCGACCTGTTCTAAACCCATGTTGCCCTGGGTTGTGTAACTGATGGGTGTAGTGATACTGGTCCTGTGGGGAGCAGCAGCAGGATAAATACTGCACCACCTCTAGGGGGCCCTTAACAACAACAACAGTTTGGTGTGTGTCATGGGCACCAACACATGGTGTGTGATTCTCTCCTACCTTATCCATTTATCAGCGATTCAGGGTTA
>NW_026509608.1:0-14173 GCF_026875155.1 Cherax quadricarinatus | reverse complement strand
GTGAGCTTACCAAGGAGCAATGAGGAAATCAAACAATATACATTTAAAATAGTATAAGTGCAGCTCTGTATTATGCATAGCAGGCAGTGCAATGACTTCCTGTACAGTACAGTACTTAACTTTTAAGAGCTGCTTTTAAAATACAGTGGTACTGTATAAAGGTGGGGCAAATGAGTACATTGCATGCACTTTTTCACTGAATGAGGCTACACATCTAAATATTAAGAAACCATGTTTGCGTTTGACCTAGACATGATTTATTCACTAGCGAAATTTTAATTTTACCTATTTATCCAAGTTTTAATGTTAAAAGTAATACGCTTGCCTGTGGTACTCACTACATAATTGTTGGAAACCCTTTGATGGCAAACTCTGTTGCCACTGCAGTGAAACGGGTGCAGTCCACACGCCCAACTCTAATATCAGTGCCATACAACGCATGAGCGACGTGATTCCACACTGGCTCGAGCTTTTTGCAGTGGCCACACCACGGGGCATAAAACTAAAAAAATAAAATGACATTGTGTCGAAACTTTTTATTGAAATGTACAATAATAAGTACAGTATACTGATATTAGCTTTTGAAAGGTAGTGATTTACAGTATGATAAATAACACAAAGTACCATCGAAGGACATGACAGAGATGTTATATAACCAAGGTGAGACTACATAACAGCAGAAGCTGACATGTTTTGATGTAATGAACTAACATTCTGAATGATAATTAAATTGTAAAAATTATTTTAAAAATATTATTGAAATGTTCTGAAAGAAATAAAGAATATTGAGCATGTGAAAATAAAAAGCAGTGGAAATTATGCTGTGCTCGTTATACAATAGAGAAACCTACCTGAACCACCAAGCTCTTTGCCTGATTGGTAGCTCATAACATCAGCACTTTCATTCTGCTCTGAACTTAAAAAGTTAAAAATGCATTACTTTGGATGGGTGTCAAGTTGAGACAATGTACAGCAATATGCAGTTTTGCTAAATTTGGTGCAGCATATCAACTAAATTTCTCAAGACTGATTATCATGCACACAGTGTTAGATAAAACTGATTTTTGTTTTTCTGCAAAAACCACACAAGATAAACTTAAAAAATGTTACATTACTTACCACAACTAGGAATGCCTCAAAGGCTGTGAAAAGTAAGGCAATTCCCCACCAACAAGAAGGAAAAAGTTCTACATATTACTCATTGCAGGTGCTTAAGGATTAGCATGGCAGTAATATCATCATCAGCTTCAGACTACTCAACCAATCGATGAGCTTGCAAGCCCAACAACATTTCTGTATTGTTCACCAGGCATTGCATACTTTCCACTTCAAAATTATAATGAATGAACAAAGGGGTAAAATTAAAAATTCATTGATACTGTTTTATATTCCAACATTAACAAGCACTGTACTCAAATATTACCACACCACAAAAGATTCACTTTCTGGTCTAAATTTTTAAACTTTTTCTTTTATTTATGGCAACCCTGACCAAAGCAAACACAAAGAAAAGGAAATGATTTGCATGAAGACAAATGTAAACTCTAATTAAAAGAATTAAATTAATGAATCTTACCATATAATGGGCATTTGCATCACTGTGGCATGCAAAGAGTACGTAACCTTTATTCGGCGCATGTACACACCCTCATTTACAGGCTATCTCCCCCAACCAGCGAACCAGGAGACAGAGGGTTGACGATGGGGCCCCATCGTTCAACCAGTACCCAGGTTCCAGCCAATGAGAAGATGGTTTTGGCAATCGCAGAGGTTATATGGGTACCACTCTCCTGTCTGCCCTTGTCATTCCCATTCTAGAGCTGGCTGAAGCATGGTCTGCTCTCCAGTGGCTTCTATTCTGCCTTGCTTACCGTGGAGTGCACTAATACCTATCACTGTACATAGTGTATATAGTGTACATACTTCTGTTCTAAATTGGTGAAGGATAATATAAGTCAAAAAATTTTCTACTGTGTTTATTTTGCTCCCTTTACACCCAGGATAACAGGCCATTTGGACTCCTGGGTTGTAATATGGGGCCTGTCCGGGAGCTGGAGCTGGACTTAGCGAACGGGTTGAGCCTAGGGTGAAGTTGGAAGCAGGAACATTGTGTAGCTTGCTGTCTCGCATTGCATTAGCTTTGCCAACGCTATTACAAACTTTGCATGTCAGTTTGCTTTGCTATGGTCCAGCCTTGCTATTGAATGTTCATTCAACAGCTCGCTACTAGCTTGTTCGGTGTGAAGATTTTGCAGTCAGCTTTGTTATTGCGTATCCACTTTGTAAGCGTATGCGTATTCTGCAATTGTACTGTGCATAGCTAAGCGTGTTCTGCAAATAACGTGTTACGTTGGGTATTCTGCAATCGTACTGTGCATAGCAAATAACTTGTACATTGTAGTATGCCACCTAACGAGTCAGACGTCTGGTGTCGGCATATACTTTGTTTAACCTACCTAAATTGTCCCTACAGCATTGTTGGCAAATTGCTCCTTCCATTGGCATTGATTACAAATGCACTCTCACAGCTGGGCAACTGCGTTCACTGATCACTGACAAACTTCGGAAGAAGAGATGGCACATCAGACTCCTCCCTCTGCGGGAGCTAGGAATAAAACTATGTTCTCACAAGAGGAAGATGATACATCAATGGAGCAAAATCGTCAGTCTAGTGCAGCAGGTTGTCTCAAGGTGAATCAGTGGCGTTGCACTTGAAGGTGGCAAAAATCATCTTGAGCAGACTAGGGAAAAGAGAGCATTTGCAAAAGAGAGTTTGATAGGGAAAAAAGAAAGGAGGCAGTTTTCGCATCTTGTAAATGACTTTAGTTTACAGAAAGCAGTACAGCTTGTTCCCCGCTTCAATGAGGCCGAACCAGAACAATTTTTCAAAGCTTTCGAAAATCAGGCTCGAGCCTTGAGGTGGCAGGAACAGCACTGGGCATCGTTGGTTCACACAGCATTGTTTGGCAAGGCACAGGAATTTACGTCAGTGTTAAATGACATTGAATTTTCCGATTATAAAGTGGTGAAGATCACAGTTTTGAGAGCATATACTTGTATCCCAGCTAAATATCGGAAAAAAATTTAAAGTAAGCAGATGACAGCTTGGTCAATCCCTGGTTGATTTTGTGCGACAGCAGACCAAAGCTTTTACCAGCTGGTATAAAGCAAGTGGTGTTGCTACCTTCGATGATCTTGTGCAGCTTATTCTGACTGACAACCTCCTGGAGTCTGTGGGACCACAGGTTCGAGTTTTTCTGCAGGACCGTGACTTAACCACTGCATTGGAGGCAGCCAGGTTGGCTGATACCTTTGAAACTAACCACTCCTTGTCCGAGCAGTCCTGTCTCTCTTTTCAACAGCCTGGCATGAGCAGAGATCATCAACCTTGGAGGATGAAGTGCCAGCCGGAGGGAGAACGTCTACGTCAGCCAACTAAGTCACCTGGTGAGCCACGCTTTTCAACTTATGGTCCACCTGGTGAGAGACAAACTACTCAACATGGTGCAACTCGACAAGAGTATCCAGAAAGACACCAGCCAGAGCGACACCAGTTGCAACGTCAGCAGGGAGTCAAAGGCAAACCTGTCATCTGCTACCTGTGCAATAAAGCAGATCACATCCGTCCCAACTGCCCCCATAAACCCCAACCCATTGGGAAAATCTCTAATATCCCTAGTAACATGTCCCTGAAAGAAGTAGAAAAAGGGATGGCCCTCTATTACTGTAAGAGTCTTTATTCCCTTCAGGAAAACTCCGAAACAACTGAAGTCAAAACCTTTAGAGATAGTACTAGAGCACATTGCTCACTTATAAGAGAGGGAATATTACCCCTTTCAAAGAATACCTCCTTAAATTCCTCTGTTTTGTTGGAAGCATTTGGAGGAGCTATATATTCTGTCCCTTTGCATAAAATTTATGTACAGTGCAATATTACACTGGGTACTTGACTGTGGTGTATCCAAAGGATTCCCATGAAAGATTTCCATGTTATTACTGGGGAATAACATTACCACTGCTAGTGTATGTCCTGAACCCATAATGATTAATTATTCTCCCCGTGTTGGCCATAACTCAGGCAACATCCCAAGGGTTGTCTGGCGAGAATGTTGACCTATCCTTGGACGACTCCGATCTTGGAATAGCCATATTGTTTTGCGAGGAAAACCGGCCGGGGCCTTGTAGATCAAATAAACAGCCCCCGATCAAGCCTTCCTTTTCCAAGGTTCGGGATTGCCAGAAATCCTTTTCCATCCAGGGGGACTGCCCCTTCTGGGGGGAACAACAAAAAGGCCCCCTTTTAAATTTTGTTTTCCCCAGGCAGCCATGGGTAAACCCCCTTTGGGATCCCCGGGTAAAGAATAAATTTAAAAATGACTATTTGACGCCTGAACGGTAAGGAGATAGGGGGGCCGGCAATTGTCTGACAGGTTAGTAGTTCCAACAAATTTAACCTCAAAATTGAATATAGCTCATAATACTTCATTGGGGGTCACTTAAATTACTAAAACATTAAAAAGAATCACAAAAAAATTTTATTGGCAAAATTTAAAGCTTGTGAAGAATCATATCCAGTTTTCCCGAGATGCCCCGAAGTGGGAAAACCCTGGACTTCCCTTTAAACCCGCACCTTCCAACCTATACTGTGTAGAGAACCTTTTGCAATTTAATTTTGTTGTGTGGTCCATTACCTGGGCCCCAAAGTCGGAAATCAGATTTATTTACCATTTTGGATAGAAACTAGATCCCCGAAGAAATTTCCCCAGGATATTTACTAAAGCTATTCTTAAAGTTTAAAAAACCCTTTTTCAGGGTCCGCCCCGTAGATCTACGGCTTCACTTGAGTGTCCAAACCGTAGAACTATCCAAAATTTTTCCCCCGTCAAAATTTAGGGGGCCTATACCTACTTGGAGAATGGTCGGTGGGGGGTGTGCCCAAAATAAACAAAAATCTAGGCGCCCGCAACTTGTGGAACCCCGGGCTGGGTTCCCCTTGGTCACCTGCCTCGTCGAAAGTCAGCTTCACTCCCCAAAATTTTGGGACTCTCCCTTTTCCCTTCTGATCTTTACACGTGGAAGGGGAAAAAAAACAATTCTAGGTTTGATAGTTAGTGCCCGAAAGGAATGACCAGGTTTAACGAAAATCGTGCAGAAAACCCAGACGACCCCAAACCCTTTCTACCTCGGGGGGCACTCGTGACCCCGGGTGGGTTGTACCCAACGAAAGAAAAACTAATATTTTCGTTGGCCAGGCCCTGATTTCAGTAATGAGACATAGTGAGTGGTTGTTTTTTATTGTTTTTGCGATCTTCGAGTAGGTAGGAGGAATATTTCCCCATAAAGCTCGGTATTAAAAACCGCCGCTACTGGGGTATGTACCCATCTGTGCCCAGGGTGGAGTACATCCCGAGTACACCCGGAGTACACCCCGGGGGCCCTACACCATATAGTGATAGTGAGGAGATGGGCTCACTTGGCATGGATAGCCCACGGGATCAGTAATGGTGGTAGTGTGATGGATGGAAAACCCCCAGGGTGCTCACCAGCCCAGCTGGGACCCCGCTGCGCTCCTCATTAAGGACAAAGGGGAACTCAGCCCACCCACAAAAACCCACAACCACCCACACACCCCCTTGATGTCCAGTACCACCAGCAAACCGTCCCTTTGGGTGGCAGAAAAACCCCAAATTTTTTGTTCCCAAGCCCCACCACTTTGATGACTCTAAAAGTGGAATTCTCCCTACTTGCCCCCTTGGAACACGCCCAAATGAACGGGAATTCTTAATTATTCTTTGACCAGCCATTGAGGGAAAATTGTCAGGAAAGTAATAAGTTTTTGAGAAACCTTTGGAAATACTCATTCACCGTCAAGATACACAGGGGAAAGAGACGACTGTTGCGAAATGATTTGCTTTTTCAAAAATAATGCTTATCCCTCATGTCATAACTAATATAAAAGCAAACTGGCCCACGATCAGCTTTTTTTACCCCGGTCTTCGTAAAAACCCCAGTGAAACAGGTTTTTTTACTTTAGTAGTTCACTTCTCTAAAAAACCCGGGCCTGACAGAAGTGACAGGTTAACAAGATAAGAAAGTTTTTATGCATCTCAAACAAATTCAGCATATACATGGCCCCCGCATAACATACCTCCGAAACGACCCAAAATGTAAGTTTTTTTTTATGTAATGCTTTGTACGAATTTTTTGGGGGGGAAAAGGACTAACTACTTCACAATATTCCTTATGGGGAAAAAATTCGGGCAGTACTGTCACCTGAACAACTTTGGAGTGAAAAAAAAATCGTTAACCGGGGGGGCCCCTGTACTTTTATCCATTCAAGAATCTTGTAATTGACGAGTCTTTGATTTGTTCAAAGGTAGATGTATTCAGCATATATACCCAGCCAAAAGGAAAAGTTTGGGAAAAAAACTGTTTTTACTTGTACTGTGACAGGGCCTGGGGTTGGATATTGTTGATAAACCGGGAAGTAAAAAAAATTTTAAAGATACAAGATTTTTTGGGGATCTCAGGTGACGTAGTTTAAAAAACATGAGGGACCTTATCTTGGTAAGGGGCATACATTATTACCGAAAATGGGACACAAGCCCATTATCGTGATTTAAGGAGTGAACAAGACATATGTGTGTGGCACATGCGTTTTTAATCGTAAACAAAACCCATGCTCACGCAGGTGCTCGTGGGATGACTCAGGTGTTTACTGCCCAAGACATCAGGCATTTCGGTGGGATGACAAACGAGTGTCACATTGTTACAACCCTTTACCGTAATAAATGCAAGACAGTGGGAAAGTTGACGATGATAATGAACGATTCGAAAAACCCGTGACGTATTTATTTACACAAAACATGCGCTTGGTTGACAAATGTACTGCGATTTTGGTTTGTTGATGTGTTGTAAGGGTTACAAGTGGCATGAAACTTTTCTTTTCCCTCCAGGACATTTAAAGCTCAATGCTAAATTGTACCAAATAAAAACGGCAACAGACCACCCCTGGGGAATTTTGGTTGTCTGTTTTTCGACAACTCATAATGAGGTACCAGGAAGAAAACCCGCTATACCAAGGGCCTCAAATTACCCGGAATTTCCCAATTTGGGAGGGAGGTGATCATTTCTAATACAGCTTCCTTAACTCGAAGAAAAATTTCCAAAGAGATGCTGTTTTGGGCCAAACAAAACCGGCAAAAAAGACGCAAAGACCCGGTTTAGTGTGAGGGAAAGTAAGTCCTTGTGTATGGGGCCTGTTTCAAGGAGTTCCACAACTCCAGCATTTTAAAACCATGTCCAATGATTGTAAATGTAAATATATGATGAACTTAGTATTATACAAGTTTGTGCATGTTTAAATTTTAATAAACAACAGTGGAAAAAAATAATATGATAATACTTTTGTGTGGTTTTTTGGTTTAATACAGTGGTTTTTTATATAACATTTATACAGTATTGGTCTCTCAGGCCCCAAATGTTAGTAGGGAAAAAAAAAAAAATTGGAAAAAAAAAAAAAAAATTTTCAAAAAAAACCCCTAAAAAAATAATGCCGATGTTAAAAACGTCGATTTGCCCCCACCACATTATTTTGGACAAACTTCTTGGGACTGTAAAAACTCGGGAAACGACAGAATTTTTTTTTTTTTTTTTTATTACCTTCACAAAAAAATGCTCTTTTAAAAAACCCTTTTAGGGTCCCCAAGGGCCCCAAACTGGAGTCATGCACCATGTCCAAGAATTTTTAAAAAAAAAATTGTTATTTTTTCTTATGAAATTGTAGAGAATTTTTTGTGAAGGGAAAAAAACAAAAAAAAACGAAATTTTTGGGGGAAAATTTACGAAATTATGCTCTGCGAATTTTGATTGTCAGCGAATTTACGAAACGGCGATTTTGCCAACTTTGACCCCATTTAGGGGAATTACATTATTCCAATAACCAAATTCTTAGCTATTTTACTAGTTTTCTTCACCTTTGATTGAGCACAAGAAATCGCCAAGTCAACTGTTTAAATACAAATAAAGTGATCGGAAAATTTTTAATTTGGGCCAAATTTAAAACCCAAAGTTCAAAATATTCCAATTTCAAAATAGGGTCCAGAATAAACAATGTAGGCATTCCTGGCACTAAACTAACATTTCCTCTGTTCATTAGTCATGTTTTGAGGCTTTACAAATAAATTCCATTTTGATTTTTTATTCACATAATGAATTTTTATTCACACCAAAAAATAGAAGATTTACTGCTATGCAATACTGTAATAATTGTATAAATATCATCACCATATTTGTGAATGTATATTTAGACCCACCAGCTGACGTGTATTAGACGTGTGAGGTCGTTTGTTTACTCTTGAATATCGGCAAAAATTTAACATTTCCGCTAATTTGAGCTCAGTTTCAAGCCATTTCCAGTGCTAAAAACCAATCAAAATCATCTTCTTTCTGTAATATGTCTTCCATTCTATAAAAATGAGACCAAGAAATCGCAAATACAACTATAAAAAACATACGAAAAAACACTGCAAAGTTGCTGTTTTAATCGAAAAATCATGATTTCAGTTTTTTTCTCTCATTATACACAGTGTGCTGCAGGATCTGTTTTATGTGGTGCAACACATACCACATAGATGTATTCTCTCATATTTAGGCCCAAATGTACCACTCACAGTTATATCAGAGTGAGCTGAGCTCATGGCGAGATCTACGGTTTGGACACTCACCATAAAGCCGTAGATCTACGGACGGACCCTGAAAGGGTTAATTCTGTAAGAAAAAAATAATTTTTTTTTTTCAAAATTTCTTGGGCACTGGAGCACAACTTCAGATTTTGGCCTTGGACCCCGAAGGGGTTAATTCTGTAAGAAAATTTTTTTTTTTTTTTTTTTTCAAAATTTCTTGGACACTGAGCACCACTTCAGATTTTGGCCTTGGACCCCGAGGGGTTAACAAGATTTATTTCTTGTTTTGGCATTCCTAAAACTATTCAAAGTGATCAAGGTACTAACTTCACTGCCAAAGCATTTAGGGAAGCATTAATTAGGTTAGGATAATCCACAACTTATCCACTGCCTATCATCCTCAGTCCCAAGGCGCCTTGGAAAGATTCCATCAGACGTTAAAAACCATGATGAGAACTTTTTGCATGCATTTTCCTACAGACTGGGATGAATCACTACCTTTGTTGCTGTTCTCAGTACGAGAAACGGTGCAAGAGTCTACCGGGTTTAGTCTGTTTGAGCTGATCTTTGGGCACAATGTATGAGGTCCTCTTCGGGTGCTCAAAGAAGGATGGATGGGAGAAGACGTTAGCTCAACACTCTTCAACCCGTCTTCAAGGTTGCAGGTGGCACGTCAGTTAGCCAAGGCTAACCTAAAGGTAGCTCAAAATAAGATGAAACAGAGGTATGACAGAAACGCACAATTCCGCTCCTTCCATCCAGGAGACAAGGTGTTGGTGCAGGAACCTATACCTGGCCACACCTTGAAAGCTAGATTTACGGGACCTATGCAAATTGTAAGTAAATTATCTGATGTAAATTATATGGTAGCTCCCCTTGATAAGACCTCAATAACAAACTTACCACATTAATCAATTAAAATCTTTTCATACACCAGATAAAGTCCCAGTAATGACTCTGTCCTCTACCTCTGGACGACTCTGACTCTTTGCACTCTATTTCTGAAATTAATGTCAAACTTCCAAACTCTGTCCTCCTTAAGGACCCTAGCCCTTTAATGGTGGGGCTATCTGAAACTCAAGCAACAAGTTTAATTGCGCTTCTACAGTCATACCCTGATATTTTTTCGGATGTGCCGAAAAAATGTACGTTAGGTTATCATGATGTAGATGTGGGAAACTCTAAACCTATTAAACTCTCCCCCTACAGAGCTAATCCTGAAAAGCAGAGGCTACTTCAGCAGGAAGTAGAATTTCTGTTAGAGCATGGGTTAGTGGAGGAGTCTAGTCCATGGGCTTCACCGTGCATCCTTGTTAAAAAAGCTGATGGAGGGTTTCGTATGTGTACAGACTACCGTAAGGTGAATGAGGTCACAATCACAGATGCTCACCCTCTTCCTCGTCTGGATGACATAATCGACTTTGTGGGTAAGGCTACTTTTGTGTCCAAGTTAGATCTCCTTAAAGGTTACTATCAGGTACCTTTGGCGGATAAGGCGAAGGAAATCTCTGCCTTCGTAATTCCAGGAGGTCATTATCAATATACAGTTACCCCCTTCGGAATGAAAAACTCTCCCTCTTCATTCCAGAAACTTATCCATCAGGCTATTAAAGGACTTGAAGGCATGGCAGCATATCTGGATGATATTGTTGTGGTGTCTGATACTTGGGATCAACATCTATTTAGACTTAAGGCTCTCTTTGAGACCTTTCAGAGTTCCCATTTAACTGTTGATTTATCTAAGTCTTCCATTTCCTAGGCATGATGGGATTTTATAGAAGATTCTTTAAGAATTTTTCAGATATTGTAGCCCCTCTTACCTCTCTTACCAGTCACAAAGTTCCCTTTATTTGGACTTCAGTTGCTCAGGATGTGTTTGACAAAGCAAAAAGATTATTGTGTACTGCACCCATTCTTTTGTATCCAGACTTCTCCAAACCTTTCTCATTACAGGTTGATGCTTGAGAGTCTGGGGTTGGGGCAGTACTGTTGCAAAACGGGGCCAAGGAGTTGCAGCCTGTAGCCTTCTTCTCTGCAAAGTTCCAGCCGCATCAGAGGGCTTACTCTACCATTGAAAAAGAAGCCCTCGTGCTGGTACTAGCTTTGGAGCACTTTGATGTATACGTGGGACAGACTTCGCAGGTGGTCACTGTCTACAGTGATCACAATCCTCTAGTATATCTCCAAGCCATGAAGAACCACAATACGAGGCTCATGAGATGGAGTCTACGACTGCAACCCTACTCTCTCAGAATTTTACGTATTGCCGGCAAAGAAAATATGTTGGCAGACTCTTTATCAAGAGTCTTAACAATATTATTTATAATAATTAAATATTAGGTTAGGATGTGTTAGGTTACTTGTGGTAACCCCTTCCAAGCTCTTTTTTTTTTTATCCCCTGGTGTGGGGGGATTTTTAGTGAGGGGATGCGGGTTACCATCCGCCCGTGTCTTGGACCTAAGCTAGCCCGACTGTCTGCTGTCTCGCTCTAAGTTTAGGGTTTGGCTTTTTGTCACGAGAAAAGCTGAGCTCTATCTAAGAGTTGGATGGTTGATAGGAAAGGCGGCCCCTTTATTTTGTGCCATGGCGGCAGGGTTACCACTGTTAGGGGGAACCAATCCGACCCTTTCTCGGGGGTGGGGTGTGGCATGCAAAGATACTAACCTTCATTCGGCCATGAAAACACACCCTCTTTTACAGCCAAACTCCCCCAACCAGCAAACCCGGGGGACGGGGTTACGATTGGGCCTGTCTTTCAAACCATACCCGGGTTCCACCCAAATGAGAAGAGGGTTTTGGCAATTGCAGGGTTATGTGGGACCACTCCCCCCGTCGGGCCCTTTCTTTTTCTCATTCTAGACTGGCTGAAGCATGGCCTCTCTAGGGCTTCATTCTCCTTGCTACCAGGGATGCACTAATACCTACGCTGTAATGTGTATATATGTACTACTTCTGTTCTAAATTGGGAAGGAAATAAAGTCAAAATTTTTCTGCTGATTTAAATTTTGCTCCCTTTACACCCAGATAACAGGCCATTTGGACTCCGGGTTTGTAATAATCCCCAACCAAAAAGGCACATTACGAGTAATGTAAAAATGTAAAAACGACGGGTAAATAGATTTTAAACATATGTTTCATAAGAAAGTACAAGCCTTTTTTGGAAACATTCGAAAATGGGCACATTTGGGTTGATGGTGCAATTGCCCTCATATCCACTTAAAATAAAAAGCTTTATATTTAGCCCCAAAATGCACTACATGAGGGGCTTTCTGTTGTACCAAACAATACCCTTCCTCACTTAACGCGTTTTGTTTCCCCGACGACTCAGAATTTCGACGGCTCTCTGACCATAGCATTCCTAAAAATTTAATTTTAAGCTGATTTCCTCTTTTCTGTTTATTACAATATACAGTACACTACTGAATAAACATTTAGAACATCCCCAAATTTTACAAAATGGTGCAAAGAGATATTAAAACAAAACAAAAAATAGTTGACACAAATTACTACCATTTTAGTTGCTCCCCACTTATGACAATTCTTACCGACGTGTTCTTTGGAAAAAGAACTCGTCTTTAAGTGAGGGAAAAGGCTTATTTTATTATAACATTTTCTCTCGATAATAGATGTCCCCATCGAAGCTAGGGAAGGATCCCATACCCGGAGCACTAGGCTTGTGATGACATTTTTTATCAACCTGTCACATGCAGTGAACTTCGAAAGAGATTTTGGATTGCTTTTAAAATTCGCAAATTGGGGAAAATTTTTAAAGACTTGTTTCTCATCCACGCAGGACTCAAACCTGCACACCGCATTAAAGTACACAATATTTTAACCACTCACCCCAAAACCCCAGATAATAGATGAAATAAATAATTCACAAATCGAGGCTCCAGAATGGGGTCCATCAACTAGCTTTTGGCTAGGGGCTCATACTTTCCTAAAAGAATCCCAAATTATACAAATTTTAAAAAGACTCAGGCTTTTCATAACAATCATTATGTTCTTATCTTGGGTAAAAAATAAATAATTTATTCATAAACTTTTTTAATACATTAATTTACCCCTGTCTGTATTATCTACAAAAATTTTATGTACAGCCTCTCCTCACTTAGCGACTACTAGCTCACGACGCCAGACTTAGGAGGGCTCATGACCAAAGGGAATCCTCAATAATGACATTAGAGCTTTTTTCCTGTATTCCGTTTATAAGAATACACAGTAAAACTACTGTATAAACATTTAAAAAAAAATTTAAATTTCTAAAGGATAAAGTACTTTAACCCCCCTTGCTTTCGAAAACCCCCAATCCTGAGGTGTCCCCTGTGTCACAAAAAAATCTCATAAATGTTAGAATCTTTTTCCCGATTGTAAAAAACCCAAAAAAAAACAAATTTGATAAAAAAACGAGGGAAATTTCCTCCTCGCAAAGTTAGCGACCTCGGCGATATTTACAAATCGGAATTTTAAAACCCCCACTTTCAGCCCTATTTTTCGGCAAATTTTCCATTGTTCCCGTTGACCAAACTCTAGCATTTCTTTAGAACTCCCCTTTTTTTTTTTACGATTGATACAAGAAACCCCATTTTCCGTTTTTTAACTACCCAATAATGGTCGAAATTGCAATTTGGGCAATTCACGCAAAATTAAAAAAAAAATAAGACAATTTCAAAGTAAGGTCCAGAAAGAACAATCAGACATTCCTGGGTCAAAAAAACATTTTCTTTGTTCATCAGTCACATCCCCAGGCCCCCTGATTTACCTTTTCTTTTCTATTTGAATTTTTATTCAAACAAAAAATAGAAGATTTACTGTCTGCAGCACTGCAATATTAAAAAATTGTAAAAAAATAATTCAACCCATTCATATTTTCATATTAAAGGCCCAGTTGGACACTTATGGACAAGACCATTTTTTAATTTTGAACACGGGAAAAATCAAACCTTTCCCCCACTTTTTAAGGGTGCATTTCCAATTCTTTTTTTAAATAAAACAATCAAAAACACCTCATTTTAAATTTTTTTCCCTTCTATCAAAAAGACCAAAAAACGAGTATACAACCCTAAATAAATACAAAAAGCCACAAAGTCGGATTTTAAAAAAAAAAAAAACATGGGAGTTTTTTTTTTTCTCATTATGCACTGCATGCTCCGGATTTTTTTTTATATGGTGCACACTGACCACACAGACCCCTTCTCTCGCATGTTGGCCTACCAGCTTTCTCCTGCTTTTAAATTTTGGGGCCGCAGAATTTATGAGTATACTATATACATCAACCCGGTACCCCGTAAACGTATATATACAACCCAAAAAATCAAAGGGTTTTAAAAAATATAAAAAAAAAACCCGACGCAAACCCACACCATTTTATAAAACTTCTCACTTAGCAACAAATTCATTTTCCAACATGGTTTGGAATGAAACTCTGTCGTTTGTGAGGAAAGGGCGTACGTGGTACATTTCCTTCCTCTACCATTAGGGGGAAAAA
>NW_026509607.1:0-14538 GCF_026875155.1 Cherax quadricarinatus | reverse complement strand
ATTTTTTATGGGAAAAATAATCGCTCCCCCCCATTGTTATGGTCCTCGTAAGAAGAATAATCGCTCACCCCGTTGTTATGATCCCCTATAAGGAAAAGTAATCGCTCAGCCCTTTTTTTTATGTTCTCTAAAAGGGAAAAGTAATCGTCACAGCCCGTTGTTATGGTCCTCCTAAGGGTAAAAAAAAAGGCATTCCTCCCTAAGATTTAGGGAAAGGTTTAAAAAGGAATTATTCTCTTATAAATGAGAAAACAACAACAACAACACAAAAAAATAAAAATAATAAATAAAATAAAATAATAATAATAATAATAATAAAAAATAATTTTAAAACAATAATAATAATAATAATAAAAATAAAAAAATAAAATAATAATAAAATTCCTGTTTGTAAGGGATTGCAACTTTTAATTTTTTGGGTCCCCTCTAAATAAATTCTATAGTCTTGAATTATTTTTTACTAAAAAACGAAGGGGAGAACGGTTTCCACTAATTATATATATTTTAATAATTAAAAATTTTAAAAGTGTATGACTAGTTGTAAGAGTGGGGTTTTTTTACACCAGCCGGGCCTCAATCTTACAGTGGAACCACATCAAGGGTCCGTGTCCGGGCACCTAAAACACATTAAATTTTCCAGCCAGGTTTTTAAAAGGGATATATCTTAGAAGTTAGCGGATATTTAGCATCACACCACCCAACCTCCCACCCCCACCCCCGTTGATAAACGATCACTACCATTTATGGCGTCTGTCTGTCTTTCTGCTCTCTCTTCTCTCTCTCTCCTCTCTCTCTCTCTCTCTCTCTTTCTCCCCTTCTTTCTCTTCTCTCTTCCCTATATATATATATATATATATATATATAAAATAAAATATATATATATATAAATATATATAATATATATTTATATATATGAAACTGTCGATTTTAATAGGACTATGGAAAAATTAGCTTTGACGAAACTGTAAAATTTTTTAAAAACGGGAAAACCCAGGGGGACTAGTACCGAACTTGCCACGAAAATCACCCACTACAAAGCAAAAGATTTGGGCAACGATGCACCATCCCCCCAATGAAAAGCAGGGTTCACTACCTTTTAAGGACCATACAATAAGTGTCAGGGCCCGAACTGTTTAAAAATGCCCCCAGCAACTAAGGGGGGTACCAACAGACCCCGGGATCTTCAAGCTGGGACGGACAAGCACCTAAATCAGTTCCGACAGCCGGCTGGGCTCGTATGTTTTTTTTGCTGCAGCCAGCAGCAAAAGCCTGGGTTTATCAGGCTCTGATCCCCCAGGGGGCCCGGGCTCAGGGCCGGCCCGGGGGGGTTGCCCCGGAACTCTCCCAGGGAAACTAGGTAATCTTTTTAAAAAAAGTTAGGTGTGTTTTTTTAAAGGGAGAATTTTTAATATTTTTATAATTAATTTCTGTATGAGAGACTTAGAGTTGGGATTATGGTAAAAAAAATTGTAAGCTTTTGGGAAAAAATTTTGATTTTTCCCAATTTTTTTATTTTCTTTTTTTGGGGAAAACGAGGGGGGTGTAATGGGGTTTTCCCACACTACCCCCTACGATAAATGTAAATTTTTTTTTCCCGATCATGTAATCTCCCCAGAATTATAAAGAGCTGATTAATATAGCTAAGTGGTATAAAGTGCTCTAATCATGAAGTTAAGTGTGGTGAGTTCTGGCTTGATTCCCTCCCTCTGCCTCGCCTGAATCATCTCTTACGTTATCTCTTCATTCCTCGCTCATTTTGCATTCCAAGCTTCCATAAAGACATGCAATACTTCAATCTATCCTCCTTCCATCAGTTCGGTATGACGAGATTTATTATCAAGCAACATATATATTCTACATACACATTGTTCTATGCAAAACAGCAACGGGGTGGAATCTTTAGCTCAGTACCTTCACACTTCTCAGTGCCTCATCAGGAGCTGTGTACTGTTGCAAAGGCAGTAATCAGAGAAATGAGGGAAGTTTTCTCAGAGTATGGAACATGAGTGACACCTGCCAGCACCTCTCTCTCTCCTGTTTTGCTCCCTTAGCAACATTGCCAGCATCCTGATACGCACTGAGAAGTGTGAAAGTACTTGAGCTTAAAGATTTCCATCCCCCTTTCCCCCCCCCCGTGCTTGTCTTGCATTGTTACAATCGCCTGTCTGCGATTGTTTGCATATTGTTCAATGTTAAATTTTTTTTCCGGAAACATTTAAATTAACAATAACTAGCACATAATTTGCATATAGATTATACAAAAAATTTATTTTCAAGGCCCAATACCAATGATTTGAGATCTTGATCTTACGCTGATGGCCCGCGTGGTTTACCGCTTCGTGACAAACAACAACCAGAGCTTATCGTTGATAGTTACCTAAAATTTACAGAGACTGTAAATAATTTACGAATTTGATATTACACAAAGAAGTAAGAAGAATCAACAGATGATACACAGAACTACAGCAGTTATGATATTAAAATTAAATTGAAACATGAACAATAAAACCTAAAAATGAAACTAAAATTAAAATAATTATATATAACTATATAAAAATAATTTGTATTAATAATATTAGTATTATAGTAAAATATACAACAACAACAACAGCAATAATAAATAATAACAATAATAATGATAATAATAATAATAATAATAATAATAATAATAATAATAATAATAATAATAATAATAATAATATAATAACAACAACAACAAATCAGCAATAATAATAAATAAAATAATAATAATAATAATAATAATAATTAATAATTAATAATAATAATAATAATGACAACAACAACAACAGCAATAATAATGAAATACTAATAATAATAAATAATCATAATATAATAAATAATAATAATAAACCTCTGGATGCCTATGTAAACATCGGTAGATTGGTCATTAAAACAACGTTAAGAATCACTGTATAAACCCTTGTGGGGTTGAAGTTGAAGGCGTCAGCTTAATCTCCTGGCTATTGTCACTGAGTACAATGATGGGGTGGGGGGTGAAGGAAGAAGATAGAATGCAGTTCTTGTAGGCGTTTGTGATGCAGGTCTTGCTGGTGCAGGTTCTGGTGATGCAGGTTCTGCTGGTATAGGTTCTTGTGGTGCAGGTTCTGGTGATGCAGGTTCTGCTGGTACAGTTCTTGTGGTGCAGGCTCTGCTGCAGCACAGGTTCTTGAGGTGCAGGTTCTGCTGGTATAGGTTCTTGTGGTGCAGGTTCAGGTGATTCAAGTCAAGCACCTAAACTGCTGGTAGAAACTGTACTCCTTATTACGTAGGCCGAGAAAGATCTACAGCTGAAGATGCAGAGGAATTGGTCCCAAATCTGCAGCGCTGAAATTGCTACAGATGAACACAAGAGACTTAGCAGACGGTACAGGATACATCTGGTGAAAAGAAGGAAACGATGAATGCAATGAGAGATATTCATAAGTGTTAAGGAACCACGACTCTGCGACAAACCCTCCCTTCATCTATAATGGAAATACCAATACACGTTTGGCTTCTTCAAATGGGAACTTTGATAAGTTTCTCAAGATCAGCTCCTGATCAGCCGAGTTGTGATGCATAACGCTAAACTGATGCATCGCTAAGCCTGATCAATCAGCCAGCAACAGGAGGCCCTACTTTGCGACCGGGCCGTGACATTTGGATAGCGACTCCAGGTAAACCAACCCGCACTACTACGTAACACACCACCCCAAACCACCCACCAACACTCCACCACCACTCCACATTCACCCACCTAGACAATGATCCCTAAGCAGGTGGGCAGGCCGTCACTGAACTACATTAAAACATACAACCAGTAGGTCCCTCACAACCACGTATTTATCGACCCATATTTCTCCTGGGAGCGCCCGGACGAGGGGTCAGTCCCATATTATGGGACACGGGTGAACCATGCTTGTGAGTGCTGGGTATATACAAATTTATCCATTTATTGGTCTGTTTATCACTCCTGTGAAGCGGATGGTACATTTGTGGGAGTTCTTTCACTTGGTTTTTGTCGTTTCTCTGTCTTGTTTATCTTATTTGTTTATCTTAATCTTCGTCCAACCTGTCTCATTTGTGTCTGTCTCGCCTAATTTGTGGGGGCCTTGTTGTGTGTGTTTGTGTGTGTGTGTGTGTGTGTGTGTGTGTGTGTGTGTGTGTGTGTGTGTGTGGTGTTGTGTGACATAGTTGCTGTGTCGTGCGTGCCTTGCGTGTGTGGTGACATAGTTGCTGTGGCTCGTGCGTGCTTCGTGTGAGTGTGTGTGCGTTTGTTTACCTAATCATATATTTTTTCTGATTTCCCCTCGTCATTATCCTTGTTTATAAACACATAACTTGTTATAACAGATTTGTTTATATCCTCTGATTTGTTTACACTTTTGTTTTGTATGTAATCTAGTTTTTATCTACTGATTGTTTTATAATACTTTATTTTTATTTATATATTTAATCTTTATTAAATTTAATTTTTTATTTATATAAAAGAATAGCAAGAACCGACGTCGAGTCGAAATTTCGCGCCGAAATAAAGTGGGAAATAAATATGGTCGCCAGTGAAAAAAAAGGCGCGAACGCACTCCCTCAGGTAGCTCTGACGTAACTAATTTAATACCGTATAATTAAGAACAAAGATGTAGTCTAGGGGGAGGGAGGGAAGAAGTGTGGTAGAGAGGGAAGGGGAGATAAGCGGAATGGGAGGTTAGGGGTGGATAATAGGAAGAGGGGAGGTAGGTTGTGATGGAGGGGAGAGGGATGGGAGGAAGGGATAGAAGAGGGAGACAGTAACCTGTCCGACTCTCGCTTCCTCTGACAGCCCTATTCGCGTGCCTGGGTAAATTACCTTCTAACGACGGCACCGCTAAATCATTTTAAAAGGATTGTTGATGTACCTGTAGACCCACAGCCCCTGCTGTGATTGCATTAATTGGAACTTTCTTTGAGAAGTTTCCTTCATGTGTAATTCACCTCAACCGAAATATTTGTATTTCAGTGTATTTACACCTCGAGGCTTGTATCTTGGTGTATATACACCGAGAGGAATATATCTATTATATAGTGAGAGTATGGTAATCTCAGCATATATGAATGAAAGGTATATATCTCTCAGCATATGCGTACTAGAGGGGGGGGGAGCTCTCGCGTTTTATGTACAGTAAAAATACCAAATAATATGACGCAGAAGTGAAGGAGAAACTAACAATGGCCAAGACTGTGCGAGGAGCTGAACAGGAGGAAGTAAACACTACCAGAGAGTCAAAGAGGAAGAGTACACCAACTAGCTCTGGATACAATACATACAACAAACAGATAAACAGAATGCTGAGTGAACTAGGTTCCTCAAAGGCAATGGCAGACTACATTTCTTTTCTTGTTTATGAAAGAGTTTAAACGAAGCACTGTGTCAGCCACTTGGCTAAACTATACAAGAAAAACTAAACAGACAACCGCCAGAGGCGTGAAGGACAGCAATTGTAAATGTCAGTATCTAAGAAAAGGAAAGAGATGAGTAGCATTAATGAGGCGCGTGAGTTTCCCTGTCTCTTAATATCATGTTTATTTTCTCCATAATTTCTGTCAATTTGCTTTGTCTGCTTTCGTAATGTGAAGTCCAGGATCTTTCCTAATCATGGTTAACATAAACAGAATCTTTGATGACAGTTTGTGTTACAGATGTCCGGGCTCTGCTCGACATCTGCTCGGTATGGAGGTGTCCAAAACTCAGCCAGTCCTTAACTACTCGGCCAACTGTGAGTCTTAGGACAGTGCCAGCTGGCCCACTGGGCTAAAACGCACTGGCCTGTGAGTTTTAGACAGTGCCAGCCTGGCCCATGGTTAACGCACTGGCCTGTGAGTTTAGGATTGGCCACTGGCCCAGTGGTTAAATAACGCACTGGCCTGTGAGGTTTAGGACAGTTGCCCAGCTGGCCCAGTGGCTAACGCACTGGCCTGTGAGTTTTAGGAAGTGCCAGCTGGCCAGTGTTAACGCACTGGCCCTGAGTTTTATGACAGTGCCCACTGACCCAGGTGGTTAACGCACTGGCCTGTGAGTTTTAGGACAGTGCAAGCTGGCCATGGTTACGCACAGGCCTGTGATTTTTAGGACATGCCCAGCCTGGCCCAGTTGTTAACGCACTGGCCTGTGGTTTTAGGACACTCTTGCCATGTTCAGACCACCTACCCGTTCAACTGATAAGATTTACAATTGTATATTATTCTTGCAAACGAACCATACCCCGCCCGTTGGTATGGTACGTTTGCAATCGTGTCATTACTATTTCGTGATTGAACATATAAAGTACTTATTTGTCTTGCGTGTTTTAATTCGTGCAGTATAATGCACGCCACAAAGAGTTACTTCTAATACGATGACATAACTCGGGCCCCATCTTGGAGTAACGCAGCACCGTAGGAACTCCACAACTGATTAAGAATATCAGGAAAGTGGAAAAGTGCAGAGGTTTGCAACGAGACTAGTCCCGGAAGGTAAATGTATGAGTTAGAGGGCAGAAGGATCAGGCGTGACAAAATAATATATAATAATGAAAGGAATGGGCAGAGGGTGCTTAGAGAGGTAGGAACAGTTACAATCGGCCGCACTATCCATACACAGCTTCATGCGTTATGTTACGATAACACACAGGAAAGCCAGTAGAGCGATCCCAGAAAGTGACCAGGAGCTATGACTTCGATTCCCCTGCAACCCATATTAGGTATCACACACACACACATGACAGTAAACGACCAGTGAAGAGGCAAAGCCAGAGTTTTCTAGGGTTCGACTCCTGCAACCACAACTAGGTGAGTACACACACACACACACACACACACCCACACATACACACACATCACACACAAACACACACACACACACACACACACACACACACAAGCACACACACGCACACACGCCACACAACGCGCACCGAACTACGCTCACACACAACACACACACACACACACGCACACACACGCACACACACACACACAACACACACACACACGCACGCACACGCACGCACGCCACCACGCACACACACACACACACAACACCACACACACACACACACACACACGCAGCACACCACACACACACACACACACACACACACACACACACACACCACACACACAACACCACACACACACACACACACACATCACACACACACACACACACCATACACACACACACACACACACAAACACACACACACACACACACACACACACCAAAAACTCACACACCCAAACACACGCACACACACGCACACAACACACACACACACACACACACACACGCACACATACACACATACACACACACAACACACACACAGCACACACACACACAGTCAGTATATTATATTTTAAGTTAATAATTCATATACTCTGTTTACAGCCTAACTGAATCCTCGTGTGGGACCGGGTCGGCGGGGGCGGTGACTCCCCGGGTCGCGGGGGCGGTGACTCCCCCGGGTCGCGGGGGCGGTGACTCCCCGGGTCGCGGGGGCGGTGATTCCCTGGGTCGCGGGGGCGGTGACTCCTGGGTCGCGGGGGCGGTGACTCCCTGGGTCCGCGGGGGCGGTGACTCCCCGGTCCGGGGACGGTGACCGACCCTGGGTCCCGGGAACGGTGACGTCCCTGGGTCGCGGGGACGGTGACTCCCTGGTCGCGGGACGGTGACCCCCGGGTCCGGGGACGGTGACCCTCCCCTGGGCGCGGACGGTGAATCCCTGGGTCGCGGGACGGAGACTCCCCGTCGCGGGGGCGGTGCTTCCCGATCCGGAATCTGAGTGAGAGGTAGATTGGACAGTGTTTAGTCTTTGTGTTAGAGCAAAGTAATTGCTAATTACTCCTCCCCCCCCTCCCAGACAGAGTGCGTCTCAGTTGCTATTACTTCCTCAACAGTGGTGCGTCTCAGTTTGCTAATTACCCTCACAGTGTGCGTCTCAGTTGCTAATTACTCCTCACAGTGTGCGTCTCAGTTGCTAATTACTCCTCACGGTGTGCGTCTCAGTTGCTAATTACTCCTCACAGTGTGCTCTCAGTTGCTAATTACTCCTCCCCCTTGGCTGCCCCCCCCCCAATAACCCCCACCATGTGCGTCTTCAGTTTGCTAATTACTCTCACATGTGCGGTCTCAGTTGCTAATTACTCCTCACAGTGTGCGTCTCAGTTGCTAATACTCGCTCACAGTGTGCGTCTTCAGTTGCTAATTAACCTCTCACAAGTGTGCGTCTCAGTGCTAATTACTCCTCACAGTGGTGCGTCTTCAGTTGCTAATTACTCCTCACAGTGTGTGTCTCAGTCTAATTACTCCTCACAGTGTGTGTCTCAGTTGCTAATTACTCATACTCACAGTGTGCGTCTCATTGCTAATACTCCATCACAGTGTGGTGTCCTCCAGTGCTAATTACTCTCACAGTGTGTGTCTCAGTTTGCTAATTACTCCCACAAGTGGTGCGTCTCATTGCTAATTACTCCTCACAGTGTGTGTCTCATTGCTAATTACTCCTCCACAGTGTGTGTCCTCAGTTGCAATACTCCCTCACATTGTGTTGTCTCAGTTGCTAATTACTTCTCCTCACAGTGTGCGTTCTCAGTTGCTAATTACTCCTCACAGTGTGTGTCTCAGTTTGCAATTACTCCCTCACAGTGTGTGTCTCAGTTGCTATTACTCCTCACAGTGTGTGTCCTCAGTTGCTAATTACTCCTCACAGTGGCGTCACTTTGCTAATTACTCCTCACAGTGTGGCGTCCAGTTGCTAATACTCCTCACAGTGTGCGTCTCAGTTGCTAAATTACTCCTCCAAGTGTTGTCGGTCTCAGTTGCTAATACCCTCACAGTGTGCGTCTCAGTGCTAATTACTCCATGATCCCACACAGTGTGCGTCTCAGCATGCAATTACCCTCACAGTGTGCGTCCTCAGTTGCTAATTACATCCCACACAGTGTGTCCTCCAGTTGGCTAATTATTCCTCACAGTGTGCGTCCTCAGTTGCTAATTACTTCTCGTAATGCGCTTCTTCTCAGTTTCAGTTTGCTAATTACTCCTAGTTAAGCACTTCTCAGTTGCTAATTACTTCCTACTTATGCACTTCTTAGGTTTCTAATTACTCCTAGTTATTGCACTTCACAGTTGCTAATACTCCTAGTTATGCACTTCTCATTGCTAATTACTCCTAGTCAGGCACTTCTTAGTTGCTAATTACTCCTATGTTATTGCACTTCTTAGTTGCTAATTACTCCTAGATATGCACTTCTCAGTTGCCTTAATTATTCCTAGTTATGCACTTCCTCAGTTGCTAATTACTCCTAGTTATGCACTTCTCAGTTGCTAATTACTCCTCGTAATTCCACTTCTTAATACTATTCAACTTTACCCAGTTAATTCACAATTTGTTATTAATTACCTTCCTTTAATTATCTTCCACCTGTGTTTTTACTGGAATTTAATAGTGTCTCGTTAACTCCCTCACCTTCCCTCCCACCCTCCCCTCCCTCACTCCCTCTTAACCCCCCTCCCTCCCTCTTACTTTCCTCCCCTCCACCTCCTACTTTTCCTCTCTCCTCCCTCCTCTCCTACCCTCCCGTCTTTCCTTCCCTCATTCCTCCATTCCTTCAGTCTCTCCTCTCTCTTTTCTCTCTCTCGTCTCCTCTCTCCTCTACTCCCCTCTCTCATCTCTCTCTCTCTCGTCTCTCTCTCTCTCTCTCTCTCTCTCTCTCTCTCTCTCTCTCTCTCTCTCTCTGTCCTCTCTCTCTCTCCGTCTCTCCTCCTCACTCCCTCTCTCATCTTCGCTCTCTTTCCCTCCATCCATACTCCCTTCCCTCTCCTTCATTTCCCCACTCCTATCTCACTAACACTCCTCCCCTCCCTACCATGTCTTCTACATTTCCCTCCATGCTTTCCTTTCACCTCCCCTCCCATTACCATTCCTCCCCCTCCCCCTCCCTTCCCCTCCCCCTCCCCCTCCCCCCATGTGATAATATTATCGTATGAGAGGTGGTCAACACTCCTCTACCAGGTATACATGGCAGCAACAACGTCCTAGTCCTCAGAGTTGAACAACAAGGGAGCGTTGACATCCCCGGAACACGCCTCCAGGTAGACTCCCAGGTACATGAAGGAGTCTCAGAGGGACTTACACACATAGGAGTACACTGGAGTTCATGGGAGTACATTGAGTATATGGAGGTTAACACTGTAGTAAATACAGGTGATACACAGTAGTACATGGTGGTACACTGTAGTACATGGTGGTACACTGAAGTACCCAGTGGTACACTGTAGTACATGGTGGTACACTGTAGTAAATGGTGGTACACTGTGGTACACGGGGGTACACTGTAATACGTGGTGGTACACTGTAGTACACAGTGGTATAATGTAGTATATGGCGGTACACTGTAGTACACAGTGGTACACTGTAGTACATAGTGGTACACTGTAGTACATATCCTGTATTACATGGTGGTACAATGTAGTACATGGGAGTACAATGTAGTTCACAGATGTACACTGCCGTACACAGTGGTACAGTGTAGTACACAGTGGTACAGTGGAATAACCTACAGGTACAGATATCGTACAGGTGATCAGTGTAACATCTACCACCACTACAACGACTGAAAGCTACTTAACACCATTATCACACCACCGACCATCACCACTACGTAGCAACCGCCACCACACACCATCACCACTACGTACACCGCCACCAACCATCAACCATCACCACCATCTTCACACCACCACCACCATCACCACCACCATCCACCACCACCACCAACCACCACCACCACCACCACCACCACCCCACAACACACCACCATCAACTATCACCACCACCCACCATCACTATCACCACCCCACCACCATCAACACCCACCATCACTATCACCACCACCACCACCATCAACACCACCATCACTAACACCACCACCACCACCACCATCAACACCAACCATCACTATCCACCACCACCACCACCATGGTCAACTGGTTGGCCCCCATACAACTCCCGGGGTCCATTAGCTTCGTCAGGGCTGGCCTGGACCACCAATCTGGGTAAGACAATGGCAAATGACTCTGCATTAGCATATGAAAGGTAGGAAGGGCTCCAGAGTGGCGCTCCTGACCTCGAAGTCTCGCAAAATGCAATTCATAAGTATGGTCGTATCTTGTTTCCCATCTATTCTCGATGTCTTCTGTATTTTCTTTCTTCTTTTCTCTTTGAATGGGTCACGTCTGTTTTATACTCATTTTATGTCGTTCTCCTTGATCTCCATTCTTTTATTCCTTCTCTAGGTAAGGCTAGTAAGGTTTGTCCAGAAACAAATTCACACTGTTTCCTGACGCGAGTCTTAGTCATATGATGACCCATAGCTGGAGCCTTCGGTCATCTGACCGGGGCCTTCCGCTGGCTTACCCTTCCACACATTTAAAAATTACGATTATGTTTATAATCAATGTTACTAGTCGAATTATTATTCTCTATCTTCCTTATTCTGGCTATATATAAGGCATGTACCAGGCCTGTGTGTGTGTGTGTGTGTGTTTACTCACCAAGATATGTTGGAATGATTGGGATTCAGCTCCTGACTCCGCCTCCCAGAACAAAACTTCGATGGTCATCACTGATTTCTGTCCTCTTAGGCTTGTTATATATATTTAGGTGGCCCGGTGGCCTGGTGGCTAAAGCTCCTGCTTCACACACGGAGGGCCCGGGTTCGATTCCCGGCGGGTGGAAACATTTCGACACGTTTCCTTACACCTGTTGTCCTGTTCACCTAGCAGCAAATAGGTACTTGGGTGTTAGTCGACTGGTGTGGGTCGCATCCTGGGGGACAAGATTAAGGACCACAATGGAAATAAGTTAGACAGTCCTCGATGACGCACTGACTTTCTTGGGTTATCCTGGGTGGCTAACCCTCCAGGGTTAAAAATCCGAACGAAATCTTATCTTATCTTATCTTATCTTGAAGGTGAGTATTGAGTTTGTCTCAGCCAAGTCATTCCACTTGTCAACTATCCGACCACTAAAGATCTACTTTCTTACATCTTGATGGCTCATTCGTGTCTTCAACTTATATCTACAGTTTGTCTTGGTTTAGCGTTTGGTGTTGATAATAATAATAATAATAATAATAATAATAATAATAATAATAATAATAATAATAATAATAATAACACAATTTGCCTTATTTATTTTAAGCAAATTTAGGATATTTGCTTTATATTTTTGGTCTATTGTTTTCATTAAGAAGATACTTTGACATATAATATAGGTTATTATGCTGTCTATCTCTATATTCGTCAATAAGTGGACAATTAAGCACATAGTGTTCGAGACAGTGACCATAGTGCTCTCGCCACATACTTTGCATTTAGTTTGATCATCATCTGTCTGTCTGCCAAACTAATAGAAGTACTTGTAACCAAGCCTAAGCCTGGATTCTACAACATCAGTCTCTGTTCACGCTTGAGTGTGACCTACTTCCACTAGTTGGTCCCCGCCCATGTTGATGATGTCTTCAACTGCTGCACCTAATCTGATTCATATATAAGTGACCATCTTCCTGCCTGTGCTTCAGATTCATCAAGACTACGATGGTAAACACCATCTTGACTCAGGGACTGATTGCCTTGTCTTCTACTGTCTCCAGTTTCTACACCTTCTGTTAGTCAGAAAAGGAAGATGAGGCAACTCTATGAGATCAATCTGGGAAACGTCAGGATCCCGACGCTCGATCTCACCTTTGTATTGGATTAACAAAGCCACTGGTCGGTGAAAACCGTCTTCGCTAAAGATACCCAGGTACTGCAGGTGTCTGTATTGCATACTACTACTTCTACCATAACGCGTCGCCAGCAGCAACAGCCTGATTGACCAGGCAAGCATCAGAGGAAGTAGAAAAACTCTCGAAACTTATTAAAGGTATATCAGAGGTATGACTGTCTGTTCACATTGCATGTTGCTCAGTAAATTGTCTTATCCAGGTTAATGTTTCCTCAGTTAAATATTTCCTCAGTTATAGATCTCCTCAGTTATAGATCTCCTCAGTTATAGATCTCCTAGTTATAGATCTCCTCAGTTATAGATCTCCTCAGTTATAGATCTCCTCAGTTATAGATCTCCTCAGTTATAGTCTCAGTAGTAGTAACCAGTTACCAGTCTCAGTAGTAGTAACCAGTTACCAGTACCGTCTGACTCAACGATCAACCGTCTCTTGAGTCACGGTCTTTCATATTGTGCTGAGTTGACACTATTTCAAAACACCCACTACGGGGTACTGGCCAGCCGGCTAGGCAGTATTACTAGAGTGAGCAAGGAGATAGGTAACGGCACGGTCTCTCTCCACATAACAGCAATTATAAGTAAAACAGCCTACGTGAGTATTTCTACCCTGATCCACGTATCGAACTCCCACATGATAAATGGTGTGCAGCGGTGTGGAGCGTGGATTTACGTTTTTAAGGGTAATTCAAGGCGTTTGAAGGCTGTTTGTGTGAGTAGCGCCAGGGTCAAAGGTGAGTCTCCAGCCACCAGACTACCCTCACACACCACCCCGAGCCAGCCAAGCTGACTCCCCTCACAGCTTTCATCCTGCAAGCCTGTTGCAGCCGTTTCAAGCTTCCTGGCTTAGTTCGTGTGCTAATTGCTTCAATCTCCGAGGGGTTGACCCGGTATTTTGCAATTAAGCCAGTCAGTAAGCCAGACTGTGGAAGTGAACGCCAGTCAGCCTATCATCCCCCTGTCTCCCCGTCATCCAAAATGCTCCTCCGTGCTTTGTGCATCGTTACACGTCTTCCAGTCATCCATTCTCGTGGGGTAAGCCCGTCAGCCAACCCAGCTTCTAACCCACTGATGAGAGAGAGAAGTAAGCCACGCAGGGAAGAAGTAAGCCAGATTCCTCTGAAGTATTGTTTATATCGCTTTGTGCTTCCTGTTGGATGCTAAGAGTGGTTTTCACCATTCCTGTGGCATAGAGTGGGTTAAACCATCTGTGGGTGAGTGGGGCGCGCGGCAGCCTCCCCGTCCCCCCCCCCCCCCCCCCCTTCCCCCCACTCTCTCCCACCACCCGGGGTGCGCGGCAGAAGCAACCACCCCACCAGCCATCCACTCATCTACCTGTGGTTGTTTGCACCCTTGTACCGGGTCCTAGTACTGTTTTGGCTCACTTAATTGGTCAAGAGATTGTAGCTGGTGCCAACGAGATAAAGCCAGTTATGTGAGTTCGCCTAGAAGCACATTCTTCACGACAACAGTGAATGTCGGAGGCGTCATCACCTCACCGCGAGGGACACCATACACCCGCCCCCAACAGTACTCATCGCCCGTCTCCTACTCTCGACTTCAGTGATAATTTCTTGAGACATTTTTCTTGCATTTAAAAACATTTGCGTGTGTGAGACATTTATAGTAAAATTTTCTTGTGTACTCAAACCTTGTGTTTTTTAGTGTAAAAGCATATTTTTTGCTCAGTATTTTTTTTTTCAAATTTTTTTTAGGTTTTCATTATTTATATTTT
>NW_026509606.1:0-14926 GCF_026875155.1 Cherax quadricarinatus | reverse complement strand
TGGCCCCTGGCCGGGTTGTGGAAACAACGGGTACGGCCAGGTTGTGGCACACCAGTCTTTTACTGGCCAGGTTTGGCAACACACAGTCGTACTGGCCAGGTTGTGGCAACACACAGTCGTACTGGCCAGGTTGTGGCAGCACACAGTCGTACTGGCCAGGTTGTGGCAACACACAGTCGTACTGGCCAGGTTGTGGCAACACACAGTGGTACTGGCCAGGTTGTGGCAATACACAGTGGTACTGGCCAGGTTGTGGCAACACACAGTCGTACTGGCCAGGTTGTGGCAATACACAGTGGTACTGGCCAGGTTGTGGCAACACACAGTCGTACTGGCCAGGTTGTGGCAACACACAGTCGTACTGGCCAGGTTGTGGCAACACACAGTCGTACTGGCCAGGTTGTGGCAACACACAGTCGTACTGGCCAGGTTGTGGCAACACACAGTCGTACTGGCCAGGTTGTGGCAACACACAGTCGTACTGGCCAGGTTGTGGCAACACACAGTCGTACTGGCCAGGTTGTGGCAGCCACCAACAAAATTCTTATTGTCAAGAGATCTAATCATCCTAGTTGACAGTTTTTATTTACATTACCGAGTTTTTTTTCCTCTGTTGCGTTGAATATTTTTTATGTTATTATTAAAAAGGTGTGTGTGTGTGTGTGTGTGTGTGTGTGTGTGTGTGTGTGTGTGTGTGTGTGTGTGTGTGTGTGGGGTGTGTGTGTGTGTGTGTGTGTGTGTGTGTGTGTGTGTGTGTGTGTGTGTGTGTGCGTGTCTGTGTCTTTGTGTCTGTCTGTCTGTCTGTGTGCGTGTGTGTGCTCCCATGTATGTATATATGTATTTATTTGCAATAGATTCCATTAACAACCTCCAATTTAATTTACTAAACACGAGAAACATGTACACATGACGGTCATACACAATACATAAACATTACAATCATTCATACACAATACATAAACATTACAATCATTCATACATAATAACATGTACACATAGCATTCATCAAAACATAACATGTAAACATTACACCTACACACAATAACACATAGGAATTACATTTATTCATATATTCTAACATACATAATAACATGTCTTATATATTCTGAGTATTGATGCACATAAATATTTATTTCCCTTACACAGCCTCTATTATATTGTTTAAGTTTAACCACTATGTGGACGAGTACTGGAATGTCTATGAGAATGTTGTCACATGTATGTGCGCATGAGAGTTCATGGCAGGGGTTCCGAGTGAGATGTGTGTGTGTGTATGAGTGTGTGACCTCATATATGTTATAGTGAGAGGAGCTAATTGTGTACATTGTTGTTTGCATGTGTACGTATTTGTAAAAACCTGGGATTGTGTGGTGTGTTATACATGTAAGTGTATGTATACTGGTGTATGTGTAAGGTGCGTGTGTTGAAACGTATTAATGTATGTGAAAATACTTGTAAATGTGTATATTTGTGTACTTGTTAGCCTTTGAGTCTAAAATGCAAAAGACCAATAAATAAATAAAAATGAAAAGTGTGTAATATTTAATACAGTTTTGATGGAGGTGGAAAAGTTCATCAACACTTGGACATTAATTTATATTAAACAAAACTCTCACAACTACGTTTAAACTGGTAAATAAGTAAAAAGAAAAATGTACTTAGTATAAATTCATAATGTAATATAAAAGGATTTCCAAAATTTCTTTTAATTAGCCTCTCCCTGGTGGCCGAGCTGTGTGCGAGCTTCGTCTCGTCCAGCTGACCTACTGTTCCAGGCTGTCTTGGTGGATGTAATTACTGGACGCAGTTTTCTGTGTGTCCCCTCCAGTAATTCCACCCACCTGGACAGTCTCTACCGTAGACCAGCTAGACAAGAACAAGTTTCCACCCAGCAAAGTCACTGGGGGTGGCAACCGCTGACTCTGGGGAAGTGGGGAAGGGAGTCCACCTGAGGTGACACAAGTGGATTCCTGGACACACTGATCCGGGGAAGGCTCTGCTGACTCTGAGGAAGTGGGGAAGGGAGTCCACTCAGGGACACAAGTAGACTCCTGGAGACACTGATCTGGGGAAGGCACCGCCGACCGTAGGTAAGTGAGGAAGGGTAAACATCCGGGAGCGAACGGATGGATTCCTGGATACATGAACTTGGGAAGGTTGTTGTTGAGGCTGACCTTGGGTAAGTGGGGAAGGGAAGACATCCGGGAGGGAACGGATGGATTCCTGGATACATGAACCTGGGGAAAGCATGAATACCAGCAGTTGAGGCTGACCTTGGGTAAGTGGAGAAGGGAAGACATCTGGCGGTAGACGGATGGATTCCTGGACACATGAGCCTGGGGAAGGCAAGAATACCGCTGACTTTGGGGAAGTGCGGAAGGGAGTCCACCTGAGGTGGCACCAAGTGTACTCCTGGAGACACTAATCAGGGGAAGGCACTGACCTAACTCGCTGACCTTAGGTAAGTGTGGAAGGGAAGACATCTGGAAGCAAACGGATGGATTCCTGGATACATGAACTTGGGGAAGGTTGTTGTTGAGGCTGATCTTGGGGACGTGGGGAAGGGGATACATCCGGGAGCGAACGGATGGATTCCTGGATACATGAACCTGGGGACAGCAAGAATACAGGTTGGTGAGGCTGACTTTGGGAAAGTGTGGATGGGGAAACATCTTTCGGCGGACAGATGAATTCCTGCATACATAACCCTAGGGACGGCTGAGGCTGGAAGGCAGAGAGAAAGAAAGAGAGGAGAGGCTTACCTTAGCGAAGTGAGGAAGGGGAGACATCCGGGGGCCCACGGATGGAGTCCTGGACACATGAACCTGGGGAAGGCGAGGGGGGTGGGATGGACCTTAATTAAAGACGAACCACTGGTCTCCACGTGGCAAGGTCTGGTAACTCAGAGTTAGCTCTGAGGCTGACAGTTGTCGCAAACAATAATTTTATTATTTTTATTGTTATTATTTGAATTCAAAAGCGTCAACCATGGTAGTGTTATTCCCACTCCAGCCTCCCTGACAGTAGTCACGGTAGTGTTATTCCCACTCCAGCCTCGCTAACGATAGCCACGGTGGTGTTATTCCCACTCCAGCCTCGCTAACAGTAGCCACGGTGGTGTTATTCCCACTCCAGCTTCCCTGACAGTAGCCACGGTGGTGTTATTCCCACTCCAGCCTCCCTGACAATAGTTACGGTGGTGTTATTCGCAGTCCAGCCTCCCTGGCAGCATTGGTGTTATTCCCACTCCAGCCTCCCTGACAGTAGTCACCTTTGTGTTATTCCCACTCCAGCCTCCCTGACAGTAGCCACGGTAGTGTTATTCCCACTCCAGCCTCCCTGACAGTAGCCACGGTGGTGTTATTCCCACCTCCAAACTTCCCCCCTGATAGTAGCCACGGTGGTGTTATTCCCACTCCAGCCTCCCTGACAGTAGTTACGGTGGTGCTATTCGCACTCCAACCTCTCTGGCAGCATTGGTGTTATTCCCACTCCAGCCTCCCTGACAGTAGTCACCTTTGTGTTATTCCCACTCCAGCCTCCCTGACAGTAGCCACGGAGGTGTTATTCCCACTCCAGCCTCCCTAGCAGCCGTGGTGGTGTTATTCCCACTCCTGCCTCCCTGACAGTAGTCACCTTTGTGTTATTCCCACTCCAGCCTCCCTGACAGTAGCCACGGAGGTGTTATTCCCACTCCAGCCTCCCTGGCAGCCGTAGTGGTGTTATTCCCACTCCAGCCTCCTTGACAGTAGCCACGGTGGTGTTATTCCCACTCCAGCCTCCCTAACAGTAGCCACGGTGGTGTTATTTCCCCCTCCAGCCACTCTCATAGGAGTCACGGTAGTGTTCTTATATAAAAAAGGATTTGGTGTTCTGGTAGCGGGTAGCAAAATGATACTTCTTCGGAGGCTTTTTACTTTATTGTTAAGTCGTGGTGGGTACACAGGCTTGTGTGTTGCGCCCATGGCCCGGGCAGGGCCATCCCACGAGAGAGAGCTAGGAGTAGGCATTGTGTCTTCCTGCTAGGCCGCTGTGTGAGTGAGAGCGTGGCAAGGGCCGGCAGGCTGGCGTGCCCACCGAGAGGCCTGGCTACAGAGGGCATCATCTGAGTGCCGCGAAATATGAACTAAGCTGCCAGACAGCATGCGCTGTCTGTGCAGACAGCACAGGCTGTCTACATATGCTCGGCCACCTACCGCGCGTCGTCCCGACGCGACAATACTTGTGGTAAAAGAAACTCGGTCTCTCTCTCGTAGGAACAGGACACAGAACACAAAATAAAAACATATATATACATATGGACATGGAAAAAAACTTTCTACACGGAGGGAAGGAAAAAACATGTGGGTGTGCTAAACATCGTGGTCAAAGGCAGTGAGCATCGAAGTGCATCACTGCACGCCTTTCTGAGTCTGGACAGATACTGCAACACAGGAGACACCATTGCGGCTGAGCTGTGATGTAACAGGGTACGGTCTCCTCTGGAATGGTGAAGCAGTCATCGTAGGAGTCACTGCAGGTTTTCACTCAACCTGGGGCACGACATGCTGGTGCCCTCGAGTGAGACGTCGACAAAACTCGGCAACTGGGCAGGACTTCTGGCAAACGACTCAGGAGGACACTTCTCGACTGGTACTGTCGCTGGGCTGTCACTGCCGGAGAGCGTGGAGCGAGTTGTGGAGCGAGCCATGGCAGAGACGACTGGGAGAAACATCTGGGAGTCGTAACTTCATACACCAGACTGCAGTGAGCGAGCTAGCAGTCAAAGTGACATCATCTTTGTGCAGGCTGCTCACTGAAGCTTGTGACATGAGGCTGACACAGCACCTGCCGACAGGGCTAACTGCGGCTTGACGAGTGCCATCTCTCCACAGTTGGAGTTATAGCATAAAAGCTTTCTGTACAAGAGGGCTCGGTCACTTGGGGGCTGACTTGACATCAGCTGTCAAACGTTCTGGTCACACGGGTGACTTAGCACAGTGGTGCTACTCAGGTCTGGCTCAGACCTCACTGGACACACGGAAACTTTACATACCCGCAATATATGCGGTACAACATGGCTTAAACTAACAAATGATGCTTTTCTGTGCACAAAACTGACACTAAGACATATACTAAAATGTGAGAACACTGACTGAGAGGAATTAACACACGACATATATCTTCTCTCAATCTTCTCGACAATACTGAAATAATTACTGAACACTCGAAGGTGACATCATGTGATGTCAGGCGTGATGTCGCGAGGTGACGTCAGCAGCACTGTGACGTCAGCAGACATCTCGAGGTGACGTCAGGGAGACATCGTGACGTCATGAAGTCGGGGAGCATCGTCGGAGACGTCAATGTTATGCGGGCAGCAGAACACAGCATGAGGCCTGGGACATCTGGCTCGGTAACTCACGTGGTTTGTTGATCCACGTGACATCGTCCACACCCACGTGGCATCGGGATCCACGTGGCATGCTGATCTACGTGGCATGCCGATCTACGTGGCTTGCTGATCTACGTGGCTTGATGATCTACGTGGCATGCTGATCCACGTAGCTTCAAGTGGCCTCGGGCACTTGGATACACAGCTCTGGCAATGAATCACACGAAAAACAACAGAAAACACAGCAGAGGGAGTGAGTAGTGGTGAGTGGTGTATGGTAGTGTGGTGGCGAGGAGCGTGGATGAGTGTATGGCGAGGGAGCATCTGGCCATTCCTCCTCCTCCCACCCACAAACACAGGGAAACGCACTGGACGCAGAAATCACCACGAAACTCGCCTCTGGCTTGCTGAAACAGCTGTGCTGAGCTGAACAACAACAGCAACATACAAGTGACGCTGAACACGAGACTTGAGAAACAGCGTGGGACGCTGTAGCATGGGGTCGCTGGGACGCCACTTACAATTCTCGAAGAAATTCGGCGAATTTCGGCTGGATCCTGCTTGTACCTGTGTCTGGATGCTGAAACGTGCAGACACGGCATCAGGATAACTCGTTGAGAGACGGATGCTTCGTGCATGGGATGATGAAGTGAAGATGACTTTATCCTTCTTCCTTCCTCTCTCCAGGCAAACAACTGCTGCGACCACAGCTGCTACAAATGTTTAATGGTTTGTTTGGTAGGCTGTAAGCGGGTGGTTAATGATAAAGTTCTTCAGAGGCTTCTTTATTGAAAAGTGTCGTGGTGGGTACACAGGCTTGTGTGTTGTGCCCATGGCCCGGGAGGGCCATCCCACGAGAGAGAGCTAGGAGTAGGCCTTGTGTCTTCCTGCTAGGCCGCTGTGTGAGTGAGCGTGAGGCAAGGGCAGGCAGGCTGAAGTGGCAACGCCTATAGGTGGCAGCACCAGCATGGCGCGAAATATGAACTAAGCTGGCAGATAGCATGGGCTGTCTGTGCAGACAGTACAGGCTGTTTACACTTATTTGTGCTCATTCACCAGAGTTACCTCAACAGAGATAACATTGAAACAACTTGAATTATCAATAATGTATGTTGGAGAGTGGTAGAGCGATGTGAAGATGCCAGGACTCCTGGGTACACATGTCTGGTACTCTAACATAACGCAGGAAAAGACATCTTGCCGGGACAATACCGGTGAACCTACTACAATAACATTTCACCTACACAGTAGGCTTCTTTAGTCTAATACAGAGGCAGCAGCAGAAGCAGTAAATGTTGCTGTACTCTGCTTCTATGTTACTGTACTGATCTCCTGTGTTACCGTACTGCACTGTTACTATATATTACTGTACTGTTCTGTATTATTGTACTGTTCTTCTGTATTACTATACTGTACTGTTCGGTATTACTGTACTGTACTGTTCTTCTGTGTTACTATACTGTACTGGTCTGCGTTACTGCACTGTTCTTCTGTATTACTGTATTGTACTGTTCTGTTTTAATATACTGATCTGCGTAACTGTACTGGTCATCTTTGTTACTGTAATGGTCTTCTCTGTTAGTGTATTGGTCTTCTGTGTTACTGTACTGGCCTTCTCTGTTACTCTACTGTACTGGTCTTCTGTGATACTGTACTGGTCTTCTGTGATACTGTACCGGTCTTCTCTGTTACTGTACTGTACCACTTCTTCTGTGTTACTGTACTGATCTTCTGTGTTGCTGTACTGGTCTTCTCTCTTACTGAACTGGTCTTCTCTCTTACTGTAGTGGTCTTCTCTCTTACTGTACTGGTCTTCTCTCTTACTATACTGGTCTTCTCTCTTACTGTACTGGTCTTCTCTCTTACTGTACTGTACGCGTTCTACACTGTTACTGTATTGGTCTTCTCTCTTACTGTACTGGTCTTCTCTCTTACTGTACTGGTCTTCTCTCTTACTGTACTGGTCTTCTCTCTTACTGCACTGGTCTTCTCTCTTACTGTACTGGTCTTCTCTCTTACTGTACTGTACGCGTTCTACACTGTTACTGTATTGGTCTTCTCTCTTACTGTACTGGTCTTCTCTGTTATTATAATGGTCTTTTATGTTACTGTACTATACCACTACCTCTGTGTTACTATACTGGTCTTTGTGTTACTTTACTGGTCTTTGTGTTACTTTACTGGCCTTCTGTTGCTGTGCTGGTCTTCTGTGTTACCGTTGTCGTGGGAAATAGACTAGTGAATTATTGCCGGATGTCGACACAAGTGGAAATGAACAAATATTGATCTATCTATAAGTAATATAGTGAGTGACAAGGATTTATATGCGCAGTGACATAGTGAACTAAATTGTAGATAAGAGTAATCTTAATTATCCTCCAGTATAGCGTACAATATGTAGTGTAGATAGGGGAATATCTCACAAACGACTGGCACTAGCGAACTATTGCCAGAGGTCCAGTGAAGTCTTAATAAGGGATGAGTAATTACTATAGTCATAAGTGATAAAACGAGTGGTGGTAGCATTGAGGTGCAGGGAATCACAGCATACATAAACTGAGCATACAGCCGTTACCTCTACTAAGCAGGAAATAAACTTTTCCATAGAAGTGTAGGGGAAAGTTAGCGTAGGCCTAGCTGCTGTGTAAATAATAAAACAATGATCCCAGTATAACGCAGTGAAAAGTGTATTTTGAAAGAATACAGTGTATATCCTTGAGATAAACAGTGGACAGCACTACATAAAAGAAATTTAAATAATAATAATAATAATAAAAATAATAGTGAAGTGTGGCAGTGTGGGTAAGTCTTGCCCTCACACCCACTCTACACCCACCACCCACCTACACCCACCACCCACCTACACCCACCACCCACCCTACACCCACCACCCACCCTACTCCACCACCCACCCTACACCCCACCACCACCCTACACCCACCACCCAAACCCTACACCCACCACCCACCCTACACCACCACCCACCCTACACCACCACCTACCCTACACCACCACCCACCCTACACCACCACCCACCCTACATCACCACCCACCCTAAACCCATCACCCACCTTATACCACCACCCACATACTGCAAACTTGGTTCGTATAAATACGTCTTGCATATTACTGGCACCAGCAAGAGAAAGGTAAAGTGGAAATCAGTTTTCTTCCGTGGCATACAGAGTGTAGTAGGATACAGACAGGATGTAAGCACAGCATATCTGTGGGACATGTAAAAAAATCCTTGGAAGGAAATCCAGAATCATATGCAACCTATGCTTTTCCATACACCATATCTCTTGTACTAGACTACATACAGCCTCAAAAAATGACCTCAAAGTAGCAAGGTGCTTCTGGTTGCGCAATAACGATGTAGAACTTTGGGAAGGTATCAGAAAGGTACTAAGGAGAGTAATAAATGATAAAAATAATCAAGAAAACAAGGATGACCTCTTGGATAGTCTACCAAAAATATATAAAACATGGGAGCAAGAGATAGTGTATCAAAAAATGCAGAATGCCCATACCACAACAGATGACTCAAAACTATCTAGTCACCCACATGGTGCTAAGCCAGACCCATCCCCCAGTCATAGCACTAATACCCATAGTGCTGGTGCTGGCCCAGGCTCTCCCAGTCATAGCACTAATACCCACAGTGCTGGTGCTTGCCCAGGCCCAGGCCCAGCCGCAGGCCAAGGCTCAGCCCCCAGCCCCAGTGCTGACTCAGACCCAGCCCCCAGCCTTACTGCCAGCCCTATACTAGGGACCCTACCACAACCACCACTAAAACCGTAAATATACAACCATCATTGCACAAGACCATGGCCCACAGTACAGATGTTGGAGAGGAGTCTCCTCCTTCTTCCTCTACTGGGGAAAGTAGATGGAATCCAGGACAGGGTGGCCCTGGCTTGGATACTGAGGATTATAGTGCAGTCCCAGAACCTGCAGAAATTGACAACACACCTCCCAACAATCCTCAACCAAAGGTGAATTTGTGCTAATACTATGATTGGGGCATCTGTATGCATGGAATATCAGGAAAAAAAATGGGACATGCAACTTTGAGCATCCCAAAAAATGTAGCGACCTCCTCTCTAAAGGAGTGTGTCGTTCTTTTTCCTGTACTTTCTTTCACCCAAAAATGTGTCACTCCTCGGTCCTCCAGAAGCAGTGTTACAACATTGACTGCCCTGCATACCATCTAAAAGGGACCAGGAGGCACAGACCCCACAAGATAAACAATAGTAGCTACGACAACCCAACTCCAGGTGATTTTTTAGTGGCAGGAAACAGAAAAAGAAAATGGAAGGAAATAACAAAAATAGTCCACCTTGGAGCCTTGTTGGACTGGAGGCGCAGCCAGTGGCCACCAATGGCCCTCCAGAATTACAACTACTGATGCCAATAACAAAATCCAACCAACAAACACAGAATACAACCTCGTTCATATTTGCTAATATACAGGGCCTTAAGCCATCGACCAACAACAAAATACTTTTTATCAGTGGACTTCTAGAGGAGTCTAATGCAATGTTTGCAGCCTTCACAGAGACTCACACAAAAGATCACTTTGACAGTGAAATATGGATAAGTGGTTACAACCTTTTTAGATGTGACAGAAAGAACAGGCAACAAGGGGGGGTTGGCCTGTATGTCAAAGAGTCCCTCATCTGCACGGAGTTGCTGAACACCACAAATGAGGTAGTTGAAGTTCTATCAATAAAGATCGAGAACCAAAACCTAGTCATTGTGGTTGTATATAAGCCAGCAGATGCAACCTCACAACAGTTCAAGGAACAGCTACTGAAAATTGATTACTGTTTGGAAAACCTTCCAGCTCCATCCCCAAACATCTTACTGCTTGGTGATTTCAATCTAAGGCATACAAAATGGAAGAATGTAGCAAATAATGTTATAGCTGAAACAATCCCCGGAGGTAGCGCAGATGAAAGGTCACACGCACATGAGCTACTAAGTCTCTGCGAAAAACACACCTTAAGCCAGCAGATAGTGGAGCCAACAAGACTAGAAAACACACTTGACCTTATCTTCACAAATAATGAGGACCTGATAAGAGACATAAGAATATCAAAAACAACTAATTCCGATCACAACCTAATCGAAGTCCAGACGTACATGCATAGGGGTCCTGATCAGCAGAATGCATGTACCTGTGAAGGTGTCTTCACAAAATACAACTTCAACAACAAGAACATCAACTAGGACCAGATAAACCATGTCCTAAACGAAACATGTTCGGAAGATGTCTTAAATGACATGGATCCAAACCAGTGCCTTGAAAGGATCAACTTCCTGGCAGCCGAACCATGTTCTAGGCATATTCCCCTAAGAAAGAAGAAGAGCAGGAGCAAACTGGAGAAAGACGCTCCCTCTACAGAAGGCGACGAAGAGTCACTGAGCTCCTCAGGAGTGCTAGAATATATGATACACAAAAGGAGGCACTGACCAGGGAAGTGGAAACTATCGAACTTAAGCTAAATGACTCTTACAGGAACCAGGAGAGACAGGAGGAGCTTAAAGCTATTAGTGAAATTGAAAGAAATTCAAAATATTTCTTTTCTTATGCCAAAAACAAGGCAAATACCACATCTAGTATCGGGCCCTTACTCAAACAGGATGGGACTTATACAGATGACAACAAGGAAATAAGTGAAATATTGAAATCCCAGTACGACTCTGTGTTTAGTGAACCACTAATCGGTCTGAGGATCGACGACCCAAATGATTTCTTCATGAATGAGCCTCAAAACTCCATAAATGTATGCCAGATTTCCGACATTACCCTAACTTAGATAGATTTCGAAAAAGCCATTGACAACATGCCCAGGCACTCAGCCCCGGACCCAGACTCGTGGAACTCTGTTTTTATTAAGAACTGCAAGAAACCCCTCTCGCGTGCCTGTTACACTCCAAGTATTGTAACCACTATTTCCTTCTTTTTAGAGCATAACAATTTTGGTCAGAGAGGTTAGGGTAATAATAGTGATCCTCCGGAATGCCTAATTTTAATTAAGTATATTCATAATACAACAAAAGCCAGAAATAATATACGAATTATCGTATATAAGTTAAGAATGCATGTTTGTTCTATATTATCCAAAATATATATATAAGGCTTTCATAACAGATGATTAGGAGGAGATCCTAGATATAACATATATATAAATGGAGATTACTTTATACATTAAAGTCTTGTTTCCCAATTGGAAGCAGTCAGAATAAAACAGAATATGTCCAGGCCTGCTAATAAACCTTGGCCAGTTACCAGAGACGAGCAGGAGTGTTCTCGTTGGCTGCTACTTCTTCACTGCTCGTCCCTCAACCTTGAGCATACAGATAAAGTGGGTCACGTGACGTGACTCACCAACACTCAGTAGAGTAGTTGAACATAAAAGGGGGGGGTATAACCATCGAAGATCACGGCTAACCATACACCGGCACACCGGGCGGCAGGCAGGTTACTATGCCTCCAATTAAACTTAACATGGCCATATTAACAATTATGATTATGTAACAAGAATTAGCTTTAATAATACAAGGACGTTCATTTCCAATTTAGCTATTAAAGGAAATAACCGCAACGTAATATTAAAGGAAGGTTAACCATAGGGGCATGACACCCCGGCCCACAAGCAAATATCTCGGCGTTTAAGATGCTGATGGTACAGATGAAACCAACCAGCTGGTATAGGGATGGAGGTACATCATTCCAAAGTTAGTCCTCCACTTGCTAGAACTGGACCAGAAACACTGCTAGACTGCAAAGGATTTCCGTAGTTAGGCAATATATTAGGAGCGAGAGAGAGCATCGGCTAACACGTTGCTCGAACCCTTTATGTGAAAAATGGAGATCCGGTAAGGTTGGATCCTTAAAGCCCAGCGTAATATTCTAACATTTTTTGATTTCATAGAATTTATGAAAGTTAGAGGATTATGGTCTGAGTAAATATTTATCACATGAGGAGTATAACCGAGGTATACGTCAAAGTGTTCCAAGGACAAGACTAAAGCCAGGGCTTCTTTTTCTATGGTTGAATAAGATCTTTGATATTCTTTTAATTTATAGGAAAAATAACATATTGGATGTAGAATATTACCGTTTTGGAAGGATTGCAATAAGACAGCACCTATTGCGGCATCACTGGCATCAACATGGAGGGTGAAAGCAATTTGGAAATTGGGTGCACGCAATACTGGGGTGGAGGAAAGGAAACGTTTTAAACGTTTAAAAGCTTGTTCACAATTCTCGTCCCAATTAAATTTATATTTAGGACTGGTCAATCTAGTCAGGGGGAAGGCAACTTGAGCGAAGTTTGGGCAAAAACGCCTGTAATAAGTAGCCATTCCCAAAAATCGTTGGAGGGCTTCCCTGTCCTGAGGCGTAGGAAAATTTAAAATAGCTTGGACCTTTAATTGGTCGGGGGCTACTAGTCCCTTCCCTATTTTAAAACCAAGATATTTAATCTGGGCTTTACCAAAGTCACATTTTTGTAAATTTAGTGAAATTGTATTTCTGCAATGCTTTCAGTAGTCGCTCTAATCTTTCTAAATGAGACTGCCAATCATCACTAAAAACCACCAGGTCGTCTAAGTAGGCCTTTACACCTTCTAAGGGTTGGACTAAAATGTTCATAATTCTCTGGAAAGTGGAGGCGGCGTTACACAAGCCGAAAGGCATAACCTTATACGTAAATAGTCCGTTCTTAACTACGAACCCGGAAATCTCTTGGGCCCTAGGAGTTAACGGCACCTGGTAATACCCTCTCAGTAAGTCTAATCTGGTCACAAAGTTGGCACCGGCTACAGTATCTATTAAATCATCAATCCTGGGTAATGGAAACCCATCTGGTTTGGTGACTGAATTTACTTTACGGTAATCCGTGCATAGGCGTACGGTACCATCGGGTTTTGGGACCAATAAACAGGGAGGGCCCAAGGTGTCCAACTGGGTTCTATCAAATTATATTCCAGTAATGTATTTATTTCTTGTTGAATTAATTCTTGCTTAGCAGGAGAGACCCGGTAAGGGGATTGCTTTATTGGACTATCTTCTAACAATTCAATATCGTGGAAACCCAATGTACAAGGAGTAGGGATATCTTTGAAGATGGAGTTTTATTTAGTGATTAACTCTTTATTTGAGATTTTTGGGAGGTAGGAAGAACTTCCAGGAAATGGTCTATTGTTTTTTAAAACTTCAGAATTATGTAGTCTAAATTCTCTTACTTCCCTTACAGTGTCATTCCTTATTTCAGTGGATGTAGGTTGAATAGAGGTAATAATAGTAGGGAGAAGGCTAGACTCGTAAATTCTTTAAGTTATCTATGTGATACTCTTAATTTCTTATGACGTCCTGGTCACGGACCAGATAATTCACCTCATTTTCTTGTCTACTATTTCATATGGCCCCAAATATCTGGTTTTAAAGAATGTCCTGGAATTAAGTTTTTAACTAACACTAATTCATTTGGAGAGAATGAACGAGATTTAGCCTTTTGGTCATAAGATTTCTTTATTTTGGCTTGAGCTTCTGTCAGATTCAGGGCAGCTAAGCTTTTTAATTTGGAGAGATGTTCTTTCCAAAGTAGAGGACTGGGATGAAGAGGTCCTCTCTTCCCTATCCAAGAATCTTGTAATATGGCTAGGGGTCCTCGCACCTGATGTCCAAAAATCAAGTCAAATGGAGAGTATTTAGTACTTTCTTGTTCAGCTTCACGGAGGGCGAAGAGAAGAAAGGGTAAACCTTCGTCCCATTCGCGAGAATATTGCTCACAGTAAGCACGTAAAGTAGATTTAAGGGTTTGGTGGAATCTTTCTAGCACACCTTGTGACTGGGGATGATATGCTGTAGAGAGGATCTGTCTTACTCCTAATCGAGACATAGCCTCTTTAAAAACCTTAGACGTAAAATTAGAACCTTGGTCAGATTGAATTTCACGTGGTATTCCTACTTGAGCAAAGAAGCGTATTAAAGCTCTTACTATATTTCTGGAATTAATTTTGGACATTGGGATAGCATCAGGATACCGCGTTGCCATATCTATGATAGTGAAGATATACTGGTTACCCCTTTTTGTGCGGGGCAACGGTCCTACACAATCAATAACTAATCTTTCAAAAGGATCTTCAGGACATTTTATTGGAAGTAAAGGGGCAGACGCGGGATTGTGCGCCGTTTTGCCTATTATTTGACAAACGTGGCATTTCCGTAGTTTGTCAGCAATATAAGTCCTCATCTGAGGCCAAAAAAAATATCTCCTAATCTTTTTCTCTGTCTTACGAGACCCTAAATGACCTCCCAGTGGATTATCATGTGCTAGTTCAAATACCATATTACGTAAGGACGATGGCACCGCTAACAAGTTTCCTTTTGAACTCGAATCATTATTATTTTTTCTCTTCCAAAGAAAACCGTCTTCATCTAAAGGTAACCTTCCTCTTATCCTATTGGTTAAACTTTTTTCGTCCTTTAGAGCTAAAGAAATTTTCTTTATTACATTTTTAGCAGGCCGCGGGGAAAAG
>NW_026509605.1:0-14109 GCF_026875155.1 Cherax quadricarinatus | reverse complement strand
TAAAAAGTTATTTCATAATTTATATATACTCTGATAATTAAACTTATGTATACCTGTACCTAAATAAACTTACACACTGCTTTCATGTAGGTACACATTAAAATCACTAAGAGTCTCTCTACTTTTGATGCAATAATAATAATAATAATAATAATAATAATAATAATAAAATAGTAATAATAGTAATAATAATAGTAATAATAATAATCTCTTGGGGCGCATTAATGTCGCATATTACGTTAATATAGAACATTTCCCTTAATCTATCTATGATATTTTTTTCAAAATTATATAGAAACACATGATGGTCTGCCATCTCCTGATTTGATTCAATAACTACATTGCCACTCACCTCTCACACATTCATATTAAGTAATTAAAGGTATGTAATAAATGTACTGTGTGTAATTTTACTTTTCATTGTTTTTTTTAATGCTTAGTTCTATTGCTAATTTAATATAAGTCAGTGTAAATACGTTATCTAGCATTTATAGCATTTACAAGGAAAATAAAAGGGTGTTCCACTTTACGGCGGTTTCCGCTTTACGGCGGTAGCCTGGAACCTAACCCGCCGTATAAGTGGGGCCTTCCTGTATGTAATAATATGTTCCCTTGAGGCATGAAAACAGTTCACCCCATGACAGTGACAAGATAAGGGGAGATAACATCTGATAAGAGCTGACCTTTGATGAGCGTAAACGAGGGTGGAGGGAGGGGGGCAGCTGTCCATCTGTCAAGAGCCAGGAGGAGGAGGAGAAGGAGAAGAAGGAGGAGGAGGAGGAGGAGGAGAAGGAGGAGAAGGAGGAGGAGGAGAAGGAGGAGAGGAAGAGGGAGGAGGAGGAGAGGAGGAGGAGGAGGAGGATGAGGAGGAGGAGGAGAGAGGAGGAGGAGGAGGAGGAGGGAGGAGGAGGAGGAGATGACGACGAACAAACATTTGTCTGTCTGTCTATTTGTCTGTCTGCCAAACTCCCTGTCTATCCGTCTAGCTCTGTCTCAGAGAGAGCCACAAGACTGTGTCATCATCACGTTTACTCACATCTTCAAGCAGAGTATAGCACTTTGTCTGGATTTTTGGGGTTATCCTAGGTAATTTACACTATGTATAGTTGTATTATATGGGTACCTGTGAGACAGAGATAGACAGAGAGAGAAAAGAGAGACAGATTGAAAGAGATAGAATGAGGGAGAAAGATAATTAGATAGAATGGAGGGGGAAGCAGCATCCGACCCCATGTTTTGACAGGCGGTAGGGGGAGTGACTAATGAGACAATTGTCACTTTGACAGCTGCCGACTCCTGACTCAAAACAATTATAAGCCACACACTCGCACACAAGACAAGCTTGCTGAAGGGTGATATAGGAGTTTTATGAAAGTATCTAGTGACTATATATGTGTATATATATTATAGAAACCAGAAGCAAGAAGGGAAGGCAGGAATGAAGGAAGGACTAGATGAAAGGAAGGAAAAAAGTAATGAAGGACAGATGAAGGAATGTAGGAAGAGAGGTGAATGCCCTCCAGGTAGCCTCCAGGTAGGAAAGGAATGAAGGAAATTAGGAAGGAAGGATGACACACGACCATTTACCTAGGATAACTACATAACAAACTGCCTGCTAATACTTTAAGAAAGCTGCTCAGACGAGGTGTTTTGTCTTTGCACATAAAAAAAAAAATTCAACAAAAATGCACACACACTGATTTTATGTGTAAGAGTGTTAAAACACCATTGTGTATGACACCATGTTTTATGTGTGAGAGTGTAAAACACCACTGTTATGACACAATTTTTCACAGAGTTCCCACAAGCTGCAAACTTCTGGAGTATTTCAGTGACTTAATTGGAAAATTTATATCATAGAAAAATAGTAATAAAAAATTTTTTTTTGTTTGTTTTTTTTGTAAAAATTTTGTAAACAATATATTGAAAATTAGTTTGTGCTTATTGTGTTGTATACAACAAGTGTATATTGTCATTGCACCTTATTTTGGGTTAAACGGGCCACATAAGTTTGTGAAAAAAAAAATAGGAAAAAAAACAACAAACCTTCAAATAAAAAGAAAACTAAAGTTTCCCGGGTAGCGGCAGCGCCGCTGTTGCCCAAAAGCGGCTCATTTTCTGCAAACTTATGCCTCTATATCTCGGTAAGTACTGAGGGGAAAAAATTTTTTTTTTTGGGGACTAAAACAATAAAAAAATAATTTTAACATTTTCATAAGAAAAAATAATTTTTTTTTCAAATTTTTGCGACACCAGGAGACACTTAGGATTGGGGCCCTTCGACAGTCAAAGGGAAATAACCTGTGAACCTGTATGAAATTTTGCAGGGACGAAACCCCTATCTTTGGGGGGGTAAAAAAACCTGTTTTCCTTAAATCGGGATAAATACTCTGGGGTATACTCTAAAGAACGAACCGGTGGGTTGTAACCAACCCCCTGCGACCCCCCCCCCCCCCACATCATCGAAAAACTGCAGATTTAAACAACACACGTGCACCAACACCAACCCCCCTATATTTTTTAGCGTTGATTTCGAATTTATTTTCATTTCATTTTCATTTTTTCTTTCAAATAGGATATACCTTTCATGTTTTATTTTTTTTTTGTTTGCTTTAAAAAATAATAAAGGGTTTTCTTTGTGAATTATTATTTCTTTTTCTATTCTTTAAATTTTTCCCTGAGGGGGGGAGCAGCCTTGGTAATTTTTGTCTAAAAGTTGTTAAAAGGGCTGAGAAGCTTCAAAAGTGGCCCCTTCCCAGGATCAACTCGACGGAATCAAGATTCAACTCCATCCGAATCTACCATTGGAATTTTAAACGCCGCATACCACAGACGGTTACCCCCACCTTAGTAATCATTCTCTATGGTAGGACTACAGTACAGTATTTAAAAGATTTGGGATTGTTATATTTTTCAATTTTTGTAAGTCAAGTCAAGGCGGGAAAAACTATTAATTCTGCCATTTTTTTTGGGGGGGGGGGGGGGTGAGCTTGAAACATTTTGGAGGATTAGACTCTAGGGCCCCAAAGATTTTCCAGTGAAAATTTTGTTTCTTTGAGCTTTTTATTTTATAAGGGAACTGTCGTTGGACCCCTTTTGATTTGTTGGGGAAGTTTGGGAAGTCAATGACCCATTCACTTACTGTTTGTCGACTGGCATAGAACCCTTCATTTTAATTTAATAATATTTTTTAATTAAAGTAGAGATCGAGCCCTCTATTTTTACAGTTTGAGCAGCGGGAATTGAACCCCCCATTTTGGTTAAAACCCATTTCTTTTTCCCCGGTATTTTAAGTTTTTCTTGCAAATATGGAGGAATACCATTTTGGGAAAACGCTGGAAGTAAGTTGGGAAAAAACGGGGAAAAAATTTAGAATCTTTCATTAGTGCTAAGATCCGGGAAAGACTTAAAAAGAGAGAGAATTGAGAGAGAAGAAAAACGTTAAAAAGGGAAAAGAGAAGAGAAAAGGAGAGAGAGAAAATTAGAAAAAAAATCCAAGAAAGACAGTTAGAAAGAAAGAGAAGACAAAAAGGAGCGTGAAGACTTGATCGGGGGAAGAGGGGGAAAAAAGTTTTTTTGGGGGGAACAAGCAAAGATATGAGGAAAGGTTTAAATTAAGAGAACTTGAGGAAAACAAGGATAAAAGTTGGGGAAAAAAGCTAAGAAACATGAGTTAAATAAGAGAAAAAAAGGATCGCAGCTCAAAAAATTTTGCCTTGAATTAGAAATAAAAAGTTAACTTTTACACAACAACAATTAGAGGAAGGAGTAATGGAACAACATGCAGTCAGAAACACAATTCCAACACCTAATTTCCCTCCCTTCACAAGGGGGAAGATTAACTTCATATTTATCATTTTAAAAATACCGTACCCTTGTAAATGGCCGGACACCTGGGCAAACCGGGTTTTGGAAAAGTTTTTTCCTCGTACGCCTGAAAAAACTATGCAACTCTTCTCAGGTATATGTAATTATAACCTACTGAAGAAGGCAACCCTTAAAAAGCATATCAAAAAACACAAATTCTTACGGGAAAGATTTCAGTATGCCACCTTAAGCCTGCCAGAATTTTCAGCAGTTACAGGTTACCCCTTTTTCTTTTGTTCGTTTTTTGGATAGAGAGTTCAGGAATTGATCGCATTTTATGAACTCTTAGAGACTTCAGGTTGCTGCCAGTTCCCACAGCTCTTCCCCATCAAAAAACAACATTCATCAGAGAACGAAACCCCTGATTAAAGCTGGGGGAAGTTGCTGAGGCTGTACCGATGCTGGGGGCCACAATTCCTATAAAGCCTAAAGGGGATCTACCCTAAGGGCAAGGATTCATCAGCCCTTAAGAAACAAAGCCTCTAGTAAAAAGTAAAATGACTTTTTTTATTCCTGTTTGTCATTTGTGTGGTGTTATGGGACAAAACGCCAGATTTCCTTCTAAAAGGTCCAAAAATTTGGGAAGATGTTTTAAAAAAGACTGTAATGAAAAAGCCCCCTTCGTTCAGGAAATTTAAATGGATTAATGTATTCCCTTTTTACGAGACAGGATCCCAATTTATAGCTTTTGATAAGTTTGTTCCCTAATCTTAAAAGAAACCATTCTCTGCAAATTTTTTCAGATTATTTGGGGCCGACAGACCTTTTTCCTACCATCCTTGTTACTTTAGGTCTAAATGGTTTCACAGGTTGGTCTGAAGCCGTACTGCTCCCATATTTCTTGTTTGTACTAATAGGTAATTAAAAGGGCCATTCTTCTTTGAGGTTGACCTTTTCATCCCCAAAGGGGGACAAAGCTTTTCAGATCCTATTCCTGTAGAGTCAAGAGCCCCTTGGAAGTTCAGATGAACAAGTCCGGAGTTCATGGGGTTTAAAAAAACCAGTGATGCACTTTCGAAAGCGAGGTAGTAGGATCACCGGTTCATTGTTAGTGAAAGTGAGATATCGCCTCCGTACCATAAATGTTTTGACGGGCTCAAAACAAAGCCCGGCTTCTCCTACGTTCATCCTTTGATTTTCCCATTTTAAAGGGCCTTTAACATATCAAAGGATCCTTTTTGTCAATTTACAACGTAATTGCCCCTTTTCTTTAAATTGCCATAATGCCACTAAACAAAAAAAAGTTATCCAAAGGAAAAACTTTTCATAAAAATTTGAATATATAAAAGGTACTTGTACAAATCAGTATTCAAATTAAATTCAGATGAACAGATATTCCTCTTAGTTTTTTCCAAATCAAAGAGAGAGACTGTTCTTAAAATGGCTCATGACCTGCCAGTGGCCGGACATTTCTTGCATCGTAAAACCTAAATAAATTAGGGAAACCCATTTTTGGCCCAAAAAAGCCTCAGATGTCACTACCTACTGTAGATCATGTAAAGTTTGCCAAATGTCATCCTCCCGAGGTACCAGGCGAGTACCTAGGTAAAATGCCATCTTTACGGTCCCCCTTTTAAAGAGTGCCATTGACGTCATTGGTCCTTTATCTCCACTTTCATTGGGGAACATAGATATATATTAACATAGTTGATTATCTTCGAGTTTCCCTGAACCGTTCCCCTTTTAAAGACCATAACTAAACAGAGGTGGTGAAGCCCTTTTGTCCATCTTCTCCAAATGGGGATCCCCAAAAAAATTTTTTTCTGACTTGGGGACACAATTCCATTTACTTAAGCAAATCTCTACCAACTTTTGGGAGTGAAAACCTCTCTTTACCACACCCCAACATCCCAGCTGTAAGGGGGATTGAGCGCCAGCATTGATTCTCAAGTCCATTTTAAGGAAACTTTGCCCCAAAACCCAAGGATGGCATCTTTACCTACCCCTTTCTTTGTTTGGGCCCTGAGGGGAAACTCCCCGGCTCTTTGGGGGGTTTTTACCTTTTTTAACTTCTCTAGGGAGACAGGCCCCGAGGCCCATTGCCCCTCCTTTTATGATTATGGCTAATGAGCGTAAAGGCGAGGTTCAGCTTCTTATCAGTTTCCCTTGACCTTAGATCCAAACTTTAGGAGCCTCTGACATAGTTTTTGAAAAACTTTAATTGTCAATGGACCCGTACAAAACCTATTTTGATTCCAAAAATCAGAGGAAGGGTTTTTAAAGAAGGAGATGAAGTTCTGGGACTTTTCCCATCAAACGAAAAAAATTATTAGAGCAGGAAAGGTCCCCTATAAAGTATTAAAAATTTGTGGTTAAGTTGACTACCTCATATAATCAAGGGGGAAAAATAAGCTTTATCAATCAAATCCTTAAGAATATTACCGAAGAAATTCGTTAATGCCTTAAAACTTTTTACTTTTTTTTTTCCACACGAACTTGATAAAAAAAATAAGATGTAAGGTGTGTGTAATTTACACCTCTAACTTAGACATGATGAAGAACACATGACTGGGGACTCTTTACCACTCGGAAGAAAACCAAAAATTAATATTAATGAACTTTGGGTGCCAAAGAGACATGAACTCTTTAATGTGTGAGTAAATTTTCAGACGTCTTTATGAATTCCAGGTGTTTACTCCATGGTAGTCCATAGATTGACTTGTGAGGACAACCTATCAAACAAAATTTTTACCCCGTTCCCTTCACCTTTGGGATGCATTTGAGAGAGATAGACAAATTTTTAAAACAAAGATCCTTGAACCTTTTTGTATCTTCATATTGTTACCAGTAGCATGATTAAGAAAAGGGGTAATTCATAAACTTGCTATTAACTTCAAAACCCTTTAAAGCTATAAAATCGGGGGATCTGAGCCTACGCCCTTAATAGATAAACGATCTACACAAATTTTATGACCTTCCTTTTTTCAGAGTTGAATTTGGGGAGGCATATCATCAAGTAATGTTAGATCCTTCTTTTAAGCAGTACACCGCTTTTCCTACACACCAAGGATGATGCAATATAAACAGCCCCTTTGGTTTTGGAAAAATGCCCTTTCACCACGGAACTGTGAAAAGGGCTTGGGGAATATGCCAAATTTTCAGTTTATTTTGTAACATTTACTAAGACATCCCATGGGGGGAACTACCAAACATTAAAATCATTTTGCGTAGGGTTTCGCTCACATGGCCTCACTTTCCAAGCCGAAGAAAGCTTCCTTTGGTAAACAAGATTAGATATCTTGGCCTAAACTTTCTAATAACTCCTGCGCCCCCTCCCCATAAGATAAAAACTTTTTTTAGAATTAAATTTCCCCCAAAAACCCAAAAAGCCATTTAAGCTTTGTTTGGGTTTTCAAAAATTTTTTACACGGTTTATCCCAACCTTACTGATTTACAGGCATCTTATCCAACTTCCTTAAAAAGTCTTGAAGGAACCTCTTGAACTTTCCGACGTAGCTGGGGGGAAAATTTTAAAGAATTAAAAATATTTTTTGAAAGACCCCCACACTTAAATTTCCCGATATTAATAAAACATTTTTTTTAAGAACTGATGCCTCTGGGGGCCTGGGGTTTAAGCTCTCACTTCACATGATGCTCTTTGGCCCGGTGGTTAACGCTCTCGCTTCACACGGTGAGGGCCCCGGGGGTTTATTCCCAGCCAGAGTAAAAAAACTTGGGCTGTTTCTTTCCACCTGTTGTCTATGTTCCCCATCAGTAAAAAGGGTACCGGGGTTAGTCGACTGGGGTGGGGGCATCCTGGACACTGACCTAAGGAGGCCCGGGCACAGCCGGCCCCGGGGGGGATTGACCCCCGGGAAATCTCTCCCGGAATCCAGGTAATCCCCAAAAACTGGGTTAGTGCGGGGCTACTGCAATACCATGATGGTACTCCCTTCCCTGTATCTTCCAAGCCGGAAACTGCTCCTGCAGAAACAGATACCCCCATAAAAAGGAATGTTTGTCCCTTTTGTGGGGTATTTCCCAAATTAAAAATTTTTTTTGTGGGAAAAGAATTTTTTTTAGAAATGGACCACAAACTTTTGAAACCAGAAACCTTTTTTGGGAACCAACAGTCCCTCCTGAGGGGGACATTGGCCCCCCTCCAGGGTTTTTAAATTCCTATTGTGTAAATCAAAGGTTCATCCAATTATTTCTCGAGGGTTTAAATCGCAAAAGTCAGTAGAAGATTTGTTGCCTTACGCACTCCCCAGGTCAGAACTTTTTCCCCGCCCATTTTTCTTTACCCTTGACTATAAGTCTTGGGGGGGGAGGTGAGGGAAAAAAATTTAATAGATAGGAGTAGCGATTAGAGTTAGTTTCATTGCCGCTACTTGTTAAAGGAAGTAAGTCCAGCTCCCGGGTATTCCCCCTCCCCGAAAGTGATAGTTTTCTTGCCGGCTACTTGTTAAAGGGAAGGTAATCTAAACTCCCCTATCCCTTCCCCTCCTTCTTCCCCCCCCCCCCCCCCCAAAAAGTGAGTGTGGGGCTCCCCGGCCAAAAGTATGACTAGCTCACAGCTCCCACATACTCTTATCAGAGAGGTCACCTGCCCAAAAACGAGTAGAAATTTATGAGATGGGCTAATGCCCCAGACTTCCCCTTTTTGGATTTAATTTTCCTGTGCACCTGTATGAAATTGCAGGAAAGAAAAACCCTCATCATTGCAGCGGTAAAGAACCCTTTCCTGTCATCGGGGTAGAATACTCAGGCTATACTGTGAAGAATGAACCGGGGGGTTGTAACCAACACCTGCGATATGCCCCATATCACAAATGCTACGATTTCAACAACACTCAGTGTCACCAACCCCGACACCCCTATATATTTTAATTTGAGTTCAAATGTTATTTCTTCATTTAAAATTTTTCATTTTTTTTTTCAAATAGGAAAACCTTTCATGTTTTATTGTTTTATTTTTTGCTTTAAAAAATAAAAAAAGTGTTTATCTTTGGAATTATTTTTTCTTTTTTCTTTTCTTTAAATTTTTCCCTGAGAAACTTTTAGAGAGGGTGTGGAGGTAATTTTGGGGTCCCGGGTGTAAATGAAAAATGGGGCCCCCTTTGTTTGAACTTTGTAAAAAAGGGGGTTTAGTTATAGGAAATCATTTTTTAAAAAAAGAGGATAAATAAGTTTTACACGATATGAGTGGGGCAATGAAGAGTTTGTTGGATTAGTTTTGGGTAGAAAAAAGCTGTTGAGTAGACTTCAATTACATGTTTATAGGGGGCCCACAGATATATCAGACACTTTCTATTGTAGCTACACTGAGAGTAAAAGGTAGATGGGATACAAGGAGAATAGAAGCATCAGGGAAGAGAAAGGTGAAGGTTTATAAACTAAAAGAGGAGGCAGTTAGGGTAAGATATAAACAGCTATTGGAGGATAGATGGGCTAATGAGAGCATAGGCAATGGGGTCGAAGAGGTATGGGGTAGGTTTAAAAATGTAGTGTTAGAGTGTTTAGCAGAAGTTTGTGGTTACAGGAAAGTGGTGCAGGAGGGAAGAGGAGCGATTGGTGGAATGATGATGTAAAGAGAGTAGTAAGGGAGAAAAAGTTAGCATATGAGAAGTTTTTACAAAGTAGAAGTGATGCAAGGAGGGAAGAGTATATGGAGAAAAAGAGAGAGGTTAAGAGAGTGGTGAAGCAATGTAAAAAGAGAGGAAATGAGAGAGTGGGTGAGATGTTATCAACAAATTTTGTTGAAAATAAGAAAAAAGTTTTGGAGTGAGATTAACAAGTTAAGAAAGCCTAGAGAACAAATGGATTTGTCAGTTAAAAATAGGAGAGGAGAGTTATTAAATGGAGGATAGAGGTATTGGGAAGAGGGAGGGAAATATTTTGAGGAATTGTTAAATGTTGATGAAGATAGGGAAGCTGTGATTTCGTGTATAGGGCAAGGAGGAATAACATCTTGTAGGAGTGAGGAAGAGCCAGTTGTGAGTGTGGGGGAAGTTCGTGAGGCAGTAGGTAAAATGAAAGGGGGTAAGGCAGCCGGGATTGATGGGATAAAGATAGAAATGTTAAAAGCAGGTGGGGATATAGTTTTGGAGTGGTTGGTGCAATTATTTAATAAATGTATGGAAGAGGGTAAGGTACCTAGGATTGGCAGAGAGCATGCATAGTTCCTTTGTATAAAGGCAAAGGGGATAAAAGAGAGTGCAAAAATTATAGGGGGATAAGTCTGTTGAGTGTACCTGGTAAAGTGTATGGTAGAGTTATAATTGAAAGAATTAAGAGTAAGACGGAGAATAGGATAGCAGATGAACAAGGAGGCTTTAGGAAAGGTAGGGGGTGTGTGGACCAGGTGTTTTACAGTGAAACATATAAGTGAACAGTATTTAGATAAGGCTAAAGAGGTCTTTGTGGCATTTATGGATTTGGAAAAGGCGTATGACAGGGTGGATAGGGGGCAATGTGGCAGATGTTGCAAGTGTATGGTGTAGGAGGTAGGTTACTGAAAGCAGTGAAGATTTTTTTACGAGGATAGTGAGGCTCAAGTTAGAGTATGTAGGAAAGAGGGAAATTTTTTCCCAGTAAAAGTAGGCCTTAGACAAGGATGTGTGATGTCACCGTGGTTGTTTAATATATTTATAGATGGGGTTGTAAGAGAAGTAAATGCGAGGGTTTTGGGCAAGAGGCGTGGAGTTAAAAGATAAAGAATCACACACAAAGTGGGAGTTGTCACAGCTGCTCTTTGCTGATGACACTGTGCTCTTGGTAGATTCTGAAGAGAAGCTGCAGAGATTGGTGGATGGATTTGGTAGGGTGTGCAAAAGAAGAAAATTAAAGGTGAATACAGGAAAGAGTAAGGTTATGAGGATAACAAAAAGATTAGGTGATGAAAGATTGAATATCAGATTGGAGGGAGAGAGTATGGAGGAGGTGAATGTATTCAGATATTTGGGAGTGGACGTGTCAGCGGATGGGTCTATGAAAGATGAGGTGAATCATAGAATTGATGAGGGAAAAAGAGTGAGTGGTGCACTTAGGAGTCTGGGGAGACAAAAGAACTTTGTCCTTGGAGGCAAAGGGGGGAATGTATAGAGTATATTTTTACCAACGCTCTTATATGGGTGTGAAGCGTGGGTGATGAATGTTGCAGTGAGGAGAAGGCTGGAGGCAGTGGAGATGTCATGTCTGAGGGCAATGTGTGGTGTGAATATATGCAGAGAATTCGTAGTTTGGAAGTTAGGAGGAGGTGCGGGATTACCAAAACTGTTGTCCAGAGGGCTGAGGAAGGGTTGTTGAGGTGGTTCGGACATGTAGAGAGAATGGAGCGAAACAGAATGACTTCAAGAGTGTATCAGTCTGTAGTGGAAGGAAGGCGGGGTAGGGGTCGGCCTAGGAAGGGTTGGAGGGAGGGGGTAAAGGAGGTTTTGTGTGCGAGGGGCTTGGACTTCCAGCAGGCATGCGTTTAGCGTGGGTTTGATAGGAGTGAATGGAGACAAATGGTTTTTAATACTTGACGTGCTGTTGGAGTGTGAGCAAAGTAACATTTATGAAGGGATTCAGGGAAACCGGCAGGCCGGACTTGAGTCCTGGAGATGGTAAGTACAGTGCCTGCACTCTGAAGGAGGGGTGTTAATGTTGCAGTTTAAAAACTGTAGTGTAAAGCACCCTTCTGGCAAGACAGTGATGGAGTGAATGATGGTGAAAGTTTTTCTTTTTCGGGCCACCCTGCCTTGGTGGGAATCGGCCAGTGTGATAATAAAAAAAAAATAATAAAATAATTTTCCTGAGGAGGAGCCAGCCTTGGTAATACTGTCTGAAGTTGTTACAGGGCTGAGTAAGCCTTCACAACCTCCTTCACTCCCTCTTCCTGCTCCTTTGAAGTAAGTTCCTCAGCTGCAGTCTGTTGCTGATCGAGTTGAAGCTCTTGCAGCTCTTCAGCGCTTAGCTCTTCCCTGTGGTCCCCCACCAACTCTTCCACATCCTCGCCACTCACCTCCAACCCTTGGGATTTCCCCAGTGCCACAATAGAGTCCACAGGGTCAGCAGGGTCAGGGTCAGCCTCAAACCCTTCAAAATCCCTCTCTTGGACACAACCTGGCCACAATTTTCTTCAAGCAGAGTTCAAAGTCCTGGAAGTCACTCCCTCCCAAGCCTTACCTATAAAGCTTACGCAATTGAGGATACTGAAATGATCTTTCCAGAACTCTCTTAAGGTCAACTGAGTGTCAGAGGTCACTTCAAAGTACTTTTCAAACACTGCTTTTGTGTAGAGTTTTTTGAAGTTAGAAATGACCTGCTGGTCCATGGGCTGGAGGAGAGGAGTGGTGTTAGGAGGCAAAAACTTAACTTTTATAAAACTGAAGTCCCTAAACACTTGGTCTTCAAAGTCTTGAGGATGTGCAGGAGCATGGTCCAGTACCAGGAGGCACTTGAGTGGCAATTTCTTTTCCAGGAGGTATTTTTTCACACTTTGGTCAAACACATCATTAACCCACTTTCTGAAAATTTGCCTTGTGACCCATGCCTTCTGATTAGCTTTCCACATCACACACAATCTATTCTTGATGACATTGCTTGTCTTGAACACCCTGGGATTTTCTGAGTGGTACACCAGTAAAGGCTTCACTTTAAAATCTCCACTAGTATTACCACTCAACAAAAGAGTAAGCCTGTCTTTCATAGGCTTGTGTCCTTGCAGTGCCTTTTCCTCCTGCGTGATGTAGGTCCTGTTTGACATTTTCTTCCAAAACAGACCTGTTTCATCACAACTGAACACTTGTTGAGGTTTTAATTGATCAGCCTTTACATAGTTCTTGAGCTCCTGTATGTACTTTTCTGCTGATTTTTTTTCAGAACTTGCAGCCTCTCCATGCCTTACAACACTGTATGCCACTATGCTTCTTAAATCTCTCACCACCAGCTTTTGCTGGCCCTAAATTCATTACCAGCAGCACTTTTTACATAAGAACATAAGAAAGGAAGAACACTGCAGCAGGCCTGTTGGTCCATACTAGGCAGGTCCTTTACAATCCATCCCACTAACAAAGCATTTGCCCAACCCAATTTTCAATGCCATCCAAGAAATAAGCTCTGATAATTCTATCCACTCTCATATGCAAGTCCCACTCAAATCCAACCCCTCTCACTCATGTATTTATCCAACCTATATTTGAAACTACCCAAGGTTTTAGCCTCAATAACCCAACTAGGTAGACTGTTCCACTCATCAACTTCCCTATTTCCAAACCAATACTTTCCTACATCCTTTCTAAATCTAAACTTGTCTAATTTGAATCCAATACTGAGGGTTCTCTCCTGGAGAGATATCCTCAAGACCTTATTTATATCCCCTTTATTAATACACATCTTCCACTTATACACTTCAATCAGGTCTCCCCTCATTCTTCAACTAACAAGTGAATGTAATTTAAGGGTCTTCAATCTTTCTTCATAAGGAAGATTTCTAATGCTATGTATTAATTTAGTCATTCTACGCTGAATGTTTTCTAACAAATTTATATCCATTCTGTAATATGGAGACCAGAACTGAGCTGCATAATCTAGGTTAGGCCTTACTAATGATGTATAAAGCTGAAGTATAACCACTGCACTTGTAATAAAGTTGGTAGAATTACCGACAATATGTAAAGTAAAAGGACACAAGTGCAACTAATGTGACATTTATTGTGGCAACATTTCGCTCTCCAGGAGCTTTATCAAGCCATTACGTAATGGCTTGATAAAGCTCCTGGAGAGCGAAACGTTGCCACAATAAATGTCACATTAGTTGCACTTGTGTCCTTTTACTTTACACTGCACTTGTGTTACTTACACTTCTTGACATAAATCCCAGCAATCTATTTGCCTTATTACGCACGCTTAGGCACTGCTGTCTTGGTTTAAGATTGCTGCTTACCATAACCCCCAAATCCTTTTTGCATTCTATACGGCTAAGTTCAACATTATTAAGCAGGTAGGTGCTAGGGTTATGGACATTTCCGAGCTTTAGAACATTACATTTGTCTACACTGAACTGCATCTGCCACTTTTCTGACCACAAATTGAGTTTGTCTAAATCCTCCTGAAGTTGTGAGACATCAACGTCTGAATCAATTATCCTACTTATCTTCATGTCATCAGCAAATTTGCTTATGTCACTAGTAGTTCCCTCGTCAATGTCGTTTATGTATATTATAAACAATGGGCCTACAACTGATCCCTGCGGAATGCCATTTGTTACAGAACCCCACTCAGATTTAAACCCATTTATGCACACTCTCTGCTTCCTAT
>NW_026509604.1:0-14450 GCF_026875155.1 Cherax quadricarinatus | reverse complement strand
TAAAACTTTTCCCAAGGGCCAAGGTCTGGGATGACACAGGAAGTAGTACGAGTATTCCAGGTGCTGCATTTGTCGAGCTTTGCTTCCCCGCGAGGGGACGGTACCTTCCGGTTGACACATTCAAGGGGATAGTTATATTTGCCAGAGGACGAGCAAAAATAATCACCTTGTTTCAACTCTCTGCTGGAGAGGAAAATATAAGTTGTTCTGTAATGAAAGTAATAATAATGATAATAATAATAAAAGTAATTATACTACTAATAAAATAATATTGATACTGATAATAAAATGACAACGGAAGAGAAAAACCTCTCAAGAATCACTACCAGTAGGTTTTAGGCTTGTTGGTGACCATGATGGCAGCTCCTGATGACCAGTTCAGCAGCTTCCAGGTGACTAGACCAGGTGACTAGAAAAATATGTCCTTGAGAACAAGACCAACATCTCACGGGTGACTACGCCAGTGGGTATCAGGTTACTAAAACCAGAAGCTCTCAGGTGAGCAGATCAAACGTTCTCTGGTGATCAAAGCAACAGCTTTCAGGGAATCAGACGAACAACTCTCAGGCGACCAGACAAGCAACTGTTTGGCAACCAAACCTTGATCTATCAGATGCTTCCAAATAATCGGATGTAATCTGATCGGCATCTCTATGGTGACAAGATAAGCTGCTCTCAGGTGAACTACTTAACCAGCCGTTTCAATTTGTTCAAATGAACAACTCTGTACCAGGATGCCCTCTCTTGAGCAACTTTACCAGCAGCTGAGAGAGGAGCTCAGAGTTGCTAAGATGGAGATACGGCGATTAACGGAGGAGAACAAGAGGATTCGTAGTAATCCTTCTGTTGTGAGTCCCCAGGTTAAGAGGGGAGCTTGGTCAGTGGCCGGGCAACATGGAACCAAGCTGAAGATCAAGAAAACGGTTGGAGAGGCGGAAACAACGAGAAACCAGAAGACTACCGTGGAAACTTCCAACTCATTCTCGGTGCTACCTGACGAATGTGAGTTTTCTGCTGGGAATGCCACAACGAGAACCAAGAAGCATTGGCAGACTTGAGTAAGACATCCCTAGAAACCCCAACGAAGACCATCGAGAACGTCTTGACGAATTCCACAAGTGGTGTAATGCTACATGGCGAATGTGAGTCGACTACTCGGAGCATCACGACGGACGACGCCAAGGAAGGTAAAAACATTGTTGTTGTTGGGGATAGCCAGATTAGGTACATGGATAGGGCATTCTGCTTGAAGGATAGGAGTAGGAGGCAGAGAGTGTGTTTTCCTGGGGCTGGGATGAAGGATATTGTTAGCCGTCTGGATGACATCATGAGAGGTAATGGGAGCAATCCTATTATCTGTCTCAGTGCTGGAGGCAACGATGTTGGCAGACGTAGGAGTGAGGACCTGATTAGCAGGTATAGGTCAGCAATAGAGATAATTAGGAGGAAGGGTGGGAAACCTGTCATATGTGGCATTTTGCCAAGGAGAGGAGTTGGAAATGAATGGTTGTCCAGAGCAATTGGTGTCAATTGCTGGCTGGACAAGTACTGTAAGGAAAATGCGGTAACATTCATTGACAACTGGGACCTCTTCTATGGCAGAAATGACATGTATGCCAGGGATGGGGTTCACTTATCTAGGTGTGGGGTGGGAGCTCTGGCCAACGCAGTAGAGGGAGCTGTTAGGTCTTTAAACTAGGAATAGTTAGTGGTATGGGTTTTGGCGGGAAAACTGTGAAGTCGCAGGGTAGTAACATGAGTACTAGGAGAACTAGTAATAGGCAAAATGAGGTGGATATTGGAAAGCCAGTGGCACTAATTGACAAGGACAGTAATAAGTTTAGTGGAATAACAGAAAGGAGCAGGAAGGGTAAAGAGAGTGGAGGGTCATTAAAAATTTATTACACAAATAGTCGCAGTGCTAGGAATAAGATGGACGAGTTGAGACTAGTTGCTAGTGCAGGTAACATAGATGTATTTGCCATTACTGAGACGTGGTATAATTCAAAAAGTCGGGACATGCCTGCAGAATGTCACATTCAGGGTTTTAAATTGTTCCAAGTAGATAGAAGTATCGGGAAGGGGGGTGGGTGGCATTGATGTCCGAGATCGCTTGAACTGTTGCATAAAAACGGGTATTAAGTCTGAAGTAACACATACAGAGTCTGTTTGGATAGAATTTTCAGAGGGGCATGAAAAATTAATTTTAGGTGTGATATACCGTCCCCCAAATTTAGATAGGGACCAAGGGAGACTACTATGGGAGGAAATTGTTAGGGCCACAAGGCACGATAATGTAGTAATTCTAGGAGACTTTAACTTTAGACATATTGATTGGAATTTCTTGACTGGGAATTTAGAATCATACGATTTCTTAGAAGTAGTTCAGGATTGTTTTTTGAAGCAGTTTGTGACAGAACCTACAAGGGGAAATAACCTGCTTGACTTAGTTCTGGCAAACAATGAATCCCTTGTTAATAATTTAGAAGTTTCTGAGGAACTGGGTGCTAGCGACCACAAATCAATTACATTTAGAACTGAATGGAAGTATGATAGAAGGGATAACTCAGTAACAGTCCCAGATTTTCGCTTAGCAGATTACGATAGGCTTAGAGAACACTTATCATCTGTTGACTGGGGTAACGAAGAGAGCTATCAATATGACAGTTTTCTGAACACAATACATCCTGCTCAAAGAACGTTTATCCCTTATAAGGAAATTAGATCAAATAGAAATGACCTAAAATGGATGAATAATAGGCTGAAATATCTACTAGGGCATAAGAAAGGAATTTATAGGCGTATCAAAAGAGGCGAGGGTCATCTTATGAATCAGTATATTGACATTAAGAGGGACATTAAAAAGGAGATAAGAAAAGCTAAAAGGGACTATAAAAATTAAAGTTGCTAGGGATTCTAAAAACTAACCCAAAAAGTTTTTTCCAGGATATTAGAACAAAAGTCAGAGATAAGATAGGTCCCCTTAAAAATAACTATGGGCATCTTACTGACAAAGAGAATGAAATGTGCTGGTTTTTAAAATAATTATTTTCTCTCGGTTTTTACACAGGAAGACATTTAATAATATTCCAGTAATTAATTTTTATAGTGGATCAGAAGAAGATAAATTATGTAACATCACAGTCACTAGTGAAATGGTTGTGAAGCAGATAGACCGACTGAAGCAAAATAAGTCACCGGGTCTGATGAGGTTTTTTCAAGGGTTCTTAAGGAATGCAAAATGGAAGTCTGTGAACCATTAACTAATATTTTTAATTTATCTCTTCAAACAGGTGTAGTGTCCTGATTGTGGGAAAATGGCTAAAAGTAATTCCTATTTTTAAAACAGGGGACAAGTCGTTACCGTCATATTACCGCCCAATAAGCCTGACCTCAATTGTAGGCAAGTTGCTAGAGTCAATTATAGCTGAGGTTATAAGAAGCCATCTCGGTAAGCATAGCTTGATTAATGATAAATCAGCAAAGGATTCACAAGAGGCCGGTCTTGTATAACTAATTTATTAACTTTCTTCAGTAAAGCTTTTTAGGCTGTTGACCACGATTTAAAAAATTTGATATTATTTACTTAGATTTTAGTAAGGCATTTGATAGAGTTTTCCCCACCAAAGACTGTTGAAGAAAGTAGCAGCTCATGGCATTGGGGGGAAAGGGGGCTCTCGTGGATCGAGTCATGGCTCACAGACAGGAAAACAAAAGGGGTCCATAAATGGGGTTAAATCCGAGTGGGGGTCAGTAACAAGTGGCGTTCCACAGGGATCAGTCTTGGGCCCGTTGTTGTTTATAATATATATCAATGATCTTGATGAAGGAATTGCTAGTGATATGAGCAAATTCGCCGATGACACGAAGATAGGTAGGATAATTGATTCAAAGTAGATGTTAGGGAACTTCAGGAGGATTTAGACAAACTCTACTCTTGGTCAGAAAAGTGGCAGATGCAGTTCAATGTAGATAAATGCAAGGTTCTAAAGCTCGGGAGTGTCCATAACCCTAGCACTTATAAGTTAAATAATGTAGAACTTAGCCATACAGATTGCGAAAAAGGACTTGAGGGTTATGGTAAGCAGCAACCTTAAACCAAACAGCAATGCCTAAGCTTTTCGTAATAAGTCAAATAGATTACTGGGATTTATATCAAGAAGTGTAAGCAACAGAAGTCCAGAGGTCAAAACTGCAGCTTTATACACATTAGTAAGGCCTCCCCTAGATTATGCAGCTCAATTCTGGTCTCCATACTACAGAATGGACATAAATTCGTTAGAAAACATTCAGCGTAGGATGACTAATTAAATACATAGCATTACAAATCTTCCTTATGAAGAAAGATTGAAGACTCTTAAGTTACATTCACTTGTTAGACGAAGAATGAGGGGAGACCTGATCGAAGTGTATAAGTGGAAGATAGGTATTTAAAAGGGGATATTAACAAGGTCTTGAGGATATCTCTCCAAGAGAGAACCCGCAGTAATGGATTTAAATTAGATAAAGTTTAGATTTAAAAAAGGACATAGGAAAAATATTGGTTTGGAAATAGGGTAGTTGATGAGTGGAACAGTTACCTAGTTGGGTTATTGAGGCTAGGACTTTGGGTAGTTTCAAATTTAGGCTGGATAAGTACATGAGTGGGAGGGGTTGGATTTGAGAGGGACTTGCACATTGGAGCTTGTTTCTTTGGGTGGCATTGAAAATTGGGTTGGTCAAAATGTTTGTTAGTGGGATGAATTGTAAAAGGACCTGCCTATATGGGCCAACAGGCCTGCTGCAGTGTTCCCCTTTCTTATTTCTTATGTTAACCTCAGACGATCAGCAGTTTTTTGGGTGATACGGGCCAACAGCTCCAGGTGATGAGATCAGCAGCACTCAGGTGATAAAACTAGCACCGGGTCAGCGATGATGATAGACAAGCATCTCATAGGTAATCAACCCATTCAAAGGGATAGACAGTAGCTTCAGGGGACCAACACCCAACTCGACGTTTTAGAAATCAGCCCCAAAGTCCAGATGACAAGTTTTTAGACAGGCTAACTTTATGTAGAAGGACATGAAGGTCTTTCAGGGGGGGCGTGGAACGAGACGACTGACATTCCGCCACAAGGGGAAAGAAACTCATGTCTTTATTCAGTTGCGGCCCCTGGCTAGCTCCATCGCAAAATAAATTATCCACCCAATTTGCCAAATGTCTGCCCCGTGAGATTTGGTCTTGGTCTAAAGGACCTATTTTTCTGTAAACCTGGTCTAGTTGGGGAAGTGCTGAACTGGTCAAAGGAGTGCCACATGGCCCACCAACAAGCCTAAAACCTATGGTAGGATTTTGAGGGGTTTTTTTTTCTCTTCCCTTTGTCATTTTTTTATTTTTGACAAAGTAAAATTTACCTTTTTTCTTGCAATATTTCACAAATCCTTGCACTGTGTGGATCTATTATGTTAAAGAAAAGTACACTTTTCAACAAAGACAACACATTTTTTTTTAAATTTTCCCTTACAGTTTCCCTCAATATTTTAAAATAAACTTTTTACCTTAAAGATTTGTTCAACGTTTAAATCTTCTGTCCCCTGTCTACTAAACGTATTGTCTAAGCAGATTCAGATATTGGAACTATAAAGCATTAAAAACAATCCCTACGAAATTCTCTGGGATGCGCACGATGATAAATATTTTTCCCACGCACGCTTGTAAAATGTTTTTATTAAAAGGACATGGCTTTGCTGGCTGGGATATTGGGGAATTTTAAGCTTGGAGAAAATTAAGTTTTGTAATGGGATACATATTGATCAGGGGAAATCAAAATTGGGAGGGCCGAGAGTGTAAACCCTGTGAAAAACGATCTTCATGCCCAATTTGGAGCGGCTATCTAAAAGAAATAAAAGTTTTTATAAGATATTAACCTCTTTCCAGTCTTGGATACAGGAAGCTCATAAAATCGGGACGTTTCAAAAGTATGGGTAACGAAAACTACTTTATATACAATTTTGGATGCCCGAAAATTTTTCAGTTCAAAAGGGGGCTTTTGCCTTTTGGCAAGATTATCGTCTTCCTAAGGGTTTAACACAGAATCAATCCACCATGAAACGACCTGTACCGCGATGGTAAGAATTTATAATAACTTTGTAACCAGAAAACAACGTGATAAGTCCAGTAAATCTGTGTTGCAACCTCCCAAACCGGTGTGAAACACCTTGTAGATTCTGTGAAAACCCGGGAGCACTTCACCACATACGAGCAGTACTTTGTCAAAATAAAAGTGCCCTAGGGGAATTTGGATTGATACATTTTGATCCCACTTACATTATAATTCAGTCAAAAAAGGAGTTAAAAGCTACCGTTTACTTTTTTTTTCACTGTGGATTGTCCCAACACGGGGCCATTTGCGATCCTTTTTTTTTTCCAACAAAAGTATTTCATTTTCGTTTGTCTAGAAATTATGGCTCTCTTGTGTGCTTCTTCATTACATTTCGTTGAAAAATGTTTGTTAAGCAGTGTGATTTATCCTCTCTAAACGTCACGTGTAGTTTAATGGCCAGTGTTTGGGGGACAGCGGGGTAGTGACGTTTTTATCTAGGTAACCCACGGGCCGTGCTTAGTGGACTAGTAGGTGATGACGCTTGTCTAGGTACCCCAGGCGTCGCGGCTGTCCAGGGGGATGTTTTTACTGGTCGCGATTTCTGTGTGCCCTCCCCAGTAAAACTTCTACTGGTCTTGTTGTGTTGTCATGTCATTGTAATATTGTCAAATATTAATCATTGTATTGTGTAATATAAATCATTGTGTTGGTGATATATATTCATTGTGTTGTTGTATTCCAATGTCTTTTGTATGATAATTAATGTATGTTTTAAATGTAAACTGTACCTAAATAAACTTGCTTAATAACTGTGTTGTTAATATCCTTTGTTGTTGTTAATCATTGGTTGTTGTCATGTCTTGTGTTGTTATGTTTGATAATTTGTGTAATGTATTAATGTAACCTGTCCCTTAAAAAATTATTTAATAATTGTGTTGTTGTTTAAACCCTTGTTTTGTTGTTAATCTTTGTGTGGTGGGCCCTGGGGGAAGTGGTGAATATAAGGGGGGGACAAGAAGGACCCCTAACCTTTGGACCTGAGGGGGCTTCTAATTTAATGATTTCCCTTTCAGAACACAGGAACTTCAAAAACCTTTTCACTATCAAGTCCTTCGAGGACTTCAAGAACTTCTGAACGGCTGATCTTGGGGTATGGTGAAGGGAAAAACCCCGGGGGCCCCACAAGGGTTTCCTGGAAAATGAATCGGGGGAAGGCAGGAGGTAGAGCAAGGGTTGGGGTTTGTGGATGAAAAGGATACTGGTTGTTGAGGCGCCCTTTGGGGGGAAGGGGGGCAAGGGAGAAAATCTAAGGGGACACAGATGGACTCCGGGAACGAACCTGGGGAAACATCAGAAACACAGAAAGGGGGTGGACCCAAAAAAGAACCACGGGCCTCAAAAGGGGCAAGGTTGGGTAACTCAAGTAACTCTGAGTCATTAAAAAACGATTTTGAAGAAAGGGGAAAGCCGAGAATTTTAGATTAGGGTACTGTTTTTAGCTCATGAAGTAGGATGGTTATAGATAAGGGTCCTTTTTTTTTAAATCACTGAAGATGACGAGTTTTAATTAGATGAAGATACCTTTTTTAGATTTTTTATTATTATTATTATTATTATTATTATTAAATTTTTATTTTTACTATAAATTATTATTTTTATTTTTTATTATTATTATTTTTATTTTATTATTGTCTTATTTTTAAATATTTTATTTCATCATTATTTTTCTTATTTTTATTTATATTTAAATTTTTGACACAAAATACGTCTTGCGGATATATATATAATAATTATTATATATATATATAATATATATATAAATATATTTTATATAATATATATATATTTAAAAAATATATTTTAAAATTTTTTATATATAATTATTATATATTAAAATTTATATTTATATAATAATATATAGTATTGTAATAAAGTAAATGGGGCAAAGGTTTTCGGGCCCGACGACTGTTGGAGTGTGAGCAGGGGAATTTTAGTGAAAGGGATTCAGGGGAAAAAAGTTTTTTTTTATATAGCCGGACTTTTAGTCGGAATGGAAATACAATGCCTGCCTCGGAAAGGGTTTGGATATTGGGCAGTTTGGGGGGTTATTTGTGTATCTTTTTTGTGCTTCTAAAAGTTTTATCTGGGTGCCCTGCAAAGCATGATTTTTTTTGGTGAGGTGAAAATGTTGAATGATAAAAATATTTTTTTTTGGGGGATTTTTCTTTTTTGGGCACCCACCCCGGTGGGAGACGGGCCCCCACTTGTTGAAATAAAATAAAAATATATTATATTTATGAATTTTATATATATATAAATATAATTTTATATAATTAATAATATATATTTTTTATATTAATATATATATTTTATATAATTATTATATAATACAGTGCCTGCCTCTGAAGGAGGGGTGTTATGTTGCAGTTAAAAAACTGTAGTTAAAAACACCCCTTTTGGCAAGACAGTGTGGAGTGAATGTGGGAAATTTTGTTTTCGGGCCACTTCCTTTTTGGGAACCGGCCAGTGTGATAAAAAAAATAAAAAATTTATTAATTAATGTAATTATATATTAAAATGGTCAATTGCAAGAAATCATTTAAAATTAAATCTTTTTTTAATTTTTTTCCTTTTACGTTTGATGAATATTTTTTTCTTTAAAAGTTAAGTAAAAATTTTTAAATTTTTCACCAAAAAAAATCTTAGAAAATTACCTAATCTTATTATAAAAAAGGCAATTTATTTTGCCAAAACAAAAAATAATTTTAAATAGTTTAAAATAATTTAATCTAAACAAACACAGTGAAATATAGTTTTATTCGTTAGGTTCAGAAGGATTTTTTGGAAAATTTCTGCATACACAAATTTTGTTTCTTAATGGCAAGTGATGTTGCTATTTAAACCAAGATCGCAAGTTTTCATATTAGGGAGGTACCACCTCTAGAACTTTACTGGGGCCCTCATCCCCGAGAAGCAATAAAAAACCCCGGGAAAAAAAGGTTCACCCGGCTGTTTGAATATTTTCTTCTCCCACCACCCCCTATATTTTTAAAGTAATGTGAAATTTTTTATAGAAAAACATTTAAAAAAACAAAACGAATACATTTGGACAATTATCAAAGGTTTTGAATCTCCTCCGCTCCCCGAGGCCGGCCGAGTCCGTATGCAGATGCATTTCCCCTCTGGGAAAATGAAAGTGTGGTGTCGATGAGTCAGGAACTCAGTTTTTAAGGAAATGTGTGACGTTTTCCCCATTCCAAGGGGTTGATCCCCCGGGACAAATTTATCTGTTGGTTTTGTCCTGTCCTGGATCTTTTTTACTCCCCCGTGGTCAGATCCCCCCTGTAGCCCCCACACTGTGAGGATGTAGGTGTCAGCCCTTTTGGTCACAGGTACAGTCCTATGCTAAGAGCATGTCATTCTTCCAAGGGTAGATGGTGTCCCTTTTTGGGGAGTTTGTGGGTTTTGGGGGATGTTGGCTTAGTGTCGTAGCTTTCTTCGGCCTTTTTTGGTACTTCTGTAAGTCATGTAGTGCTTTGGTTTTTTAAATGGGCTAGTGTGCTGACAAACGTGGGAAAGGTCACTTTTTATCCCTTTGTTTTATTAAGGCTTTTTCCAGTGTACTGTTCTTGCGTTTTTTGGTTTTACCGATTTTGTCTTTACTTCTTATTGTTGATATCCCCCTGTATCCATGATTAAATAAAGGTTTTTTTTGTTATAACAACCCAAAAAACTTTAAACTTTCCTCGCGTCTTACACACAGGTCCCCAACTGCATTTTGTCTCTTGCACATTAAAATTCCCCCCACATTCACTTTAAAAACTTCCAGAAAACTTTTCCCATCGACTTTTTTTTCAAATTCATAATATTACCCAAATAAACCCATGCACAATTTAACGAAAATAGAACTCTCGTTTAATAAATTCGAAAAAACATGGTAATCTCGATCTGCCCACCAAAAGATTTGTTCAAATTCCTGCACCCGGTATTCCTCTCTTGTTACTGACTCCAGTATATGTTTTTGGGGGGCAATGATTTTTTGCTTTAAAATACCTTTGAAACCCCCTACCCCAATTTTCTTTACTAAAGTATTTTTTTAACATTCTTCAACCTTACGGCTTTGTCTTTTTCCCAGCACGGCTGGTACCAAATTTTCACTTTTGAAGTTTTTGATTCTAATTTGTTTCAACGCAAAATGTAGTGAAATGCTACAACCCATTATGCAGACGTAATTTGTTCAATGCTTCAGTAGCCAACGCTTCATGTTTCCTCTAAACACGGGTCGGGCACTAGGTTCAGTAGCATGGTAGTTTTTTTTTTTTCCCCTTTCCCGCGGACTAAGTCACTATAGTTCTGTAGTTACAGGAGTTTCGGAGGATTCGCCGACGTGAAAGTCATTATACTTTAAAACGTTATAGATATTTTTGTAAAAGAATTGCTTTCAACTGTGTTTTAGTCACTAGGGTAAAATATCTTCAACGATCAAAAAACATAATTTTGTCCCCTTTCAATAAATAAAAAAATATAAATAAATAAATGTATGTATATAACTTTTTCATTTCTTGATCATTTAAAAAAAATATGAAATATACTGTTACTGTCAATACACTTAGCTGTAACAATGTTTCAGTAAACGAGGAAAAGAAAGTTTGAGGGGGACGTTGAAGAGGTGTGTATGCAGTAAGGTATAATTATAGGGAATAAGGACACCAAAAAAAAAAATTGTGCCCGTAATTATAACTTTCTTGGACTCGCTGGAAAGTAGAAGCAGCCAGACAAGAAGTACTCGTCTAGACCCAGAGTACCAGGGAGAGGCCACTCATTGTAATTTGATTCCATATTTATGTTACATAGTTATTTATTTGTTACTGTTGGGATTTTCTTGCATACTATTATGTATTTTTATGCATGCAATGTGTAGCAGTGTGTTGTGTGTATGTCTGGCGTTACTGTGAATAACGTTATAGTTGTTTATATCTTTCTAGTGTTACATAACGTTAGAACAATACACTAGAACACTGTCTCACGCTTCACTCGTCATATGACTTTTTAAATCTATAAATACAAAAGGACTGATACTTTTCTTTATACAAGTTTCACTACGAAATTCTGCTTAGAAGAGGGGGAAAACTTCTTTCTCGTTTCGGTTTTGTTCTGAATCTTTATCAAGAAGGGATAATTGTTCAGTACAGGAAAGGACGTTATCTAACAGTCTATCTCCAGTTTTTCGATTAATTCTGAATTAGTTAGCGATGGATAATACTAATTTGTTGTCACTTTGTTTATGTAAAATGCTATATCCACGTGTCACTTTCGTTCTCCAATTTCATTTCTTTCCTTAGCTAATCGTTTTTAGGCCATAGGAATTATAAAATGCTTTGCAACGGAAGGACACTGAGGGAGGAGGGAAACTTGACATGAACAATCTCTCACTTGGTGACCAAGCTTGAGGAATATATAGCTGAGAACCGGAGGTGGGGATGGGTGACAGGCACATGTAAATAACCGTAATGGTTAACTTGTGGAGTTTGTCAAATATGAGTTAAATCCAGGGAAGTTTTCAGTGGTCCTGGCCTCCATTCTTTGCATTAGCTTGATAAAAACATTTAAAGAGCATTACGTTTTCACAATAAAGTCTTTTTTTTGCCCCTGTGGTTCTTCCTTCAAAATTTTATGGACAGGGGGAAATTTGTGTCGACGTCGAGCACAACGCTGAGCTCACGTTCACAAACATTGAAAGTTTTGTTTACTTCTTGCACCCTTGGTAACAGTTTAGGCCTGAGACCAATGAACTGTGACTTGGCTTTTCAAACCTAAATTCTAGGACCTGGGACCCGGAAATTAAAACCTTGGACCTGAGACGTGTAGTTAAGAATTTTTTTAGTGTATAAGTTTTTGGGAAAACCATTCCTTGAGAATGCAAGTGATTTTTTTTATGCAGGGTACATGATCGAGAGAGAGAGAGAGAGAGAGAGAAGAGAGAGAGAAGGAGGAAAAGATGAGAGAGGAGATTGAGAGAGAGAGAGAGAAGGGAGGGAGGGAAAGAAAGAGATGGAGGAGAGAAGAGGAAGGGGGAGAGAAAAGGAGGAGAGGGAAGAGAGAGAGAGAGAGAGAGAAGGAGGAGAGGGGGAGAGAAGAAAGAAAGAGAGAGAGAGAGAGAGGGGGAGAGAAGAGAAGAGGAGAAGAGAAGAGGAGATGAGAGAGAGAGAGAGAGAGAAAAGGGAACACTGCTAACGCTCAATTTTATGGAAAATGGGAATGGTTGCTTGTTTCTGGTGATTGGATTTAGTTAATCCTCACGGAGTTTAAGAATGAAATAACATCCCCCCGTGGTAGGGGAACGGTGGCAAAACAAGAGTAGAAACAGTAGTGGTGGGAAAGTCTCTCAGGGTGTGACAGTGACAATTAACGAAAGCGGTAAACATAACACAGGTAGTAACAGTGCCTCAGTGGTGCTGACAGTGACAATTAACAGTGGGAAACACATCACTGTCAGCAAATGCTCTCAGTGGTGCTGACATAACAATAACAGTGGTAAACACATCACTGGCAGCCAAAATGCTCTCAGTGGTGCTGACAGTAACAATAACATGGTAAACATATCGCTGGTAGCACAGTGCTCTCAGTAGTGTGACAGTGAATAACAGTGGTAAACACATCACTGGAGGGAAAAGTGCTCTCACGGTGCTGACAGTGACAATAACATTCGCAAACACATCACTGGTAGCATAGTGCCTCAGTGGTGCTAGCAGTGACAATAACTAACATTGGTAAAAAACATCACTGGTAGCACAGTGCTCTCGTGGTGCTAGCAGTGGCAATAACAGTGAAAGCAATCACTGGTAGCACAGTGCTCTCAGAGGTGCTAGCCAGTGGCAATAACAGTGGTAAAGCACATCACTGGTAGCACAGTGCTCTCAGTGGTGCTAGCAGTGACAATAAACAGTGGTAAAACATATCACTGGTAGCACAGTGCTCTCAGTGGTGCTAGCAGTGACAATAACAGTGGTAGACACATCACTGGTAGCACCGTGCTCTCAGTGAGCTAGCAGTGACAATTTAAAAGTGGTAAAAACACAAACACGGTGCACCGTGCTCTCAGTGGTGCTAGCAGTGACAATAACAGTGGTAAACACATCACTGGTAGCACAGTGCTCTCAGTGGTGCTAGCAGTGACAATAACAGTGGTAAACACATCACTGGTAGCACCGTGCTCTCAGTGGTGCTAGCAGGGGATAATAACCCACAGTGATAAACACATCACTGGTAGCACAGTGTTTACAAGTTGAAAAAGAAGGTAGTCAAAACTAGTGAGTTTGGCAACTAGTTAACTAACTTTCTGAACATTTAGCAGTTCCTGAACAACTATTCACCGACACTTGAACGTTACCAACCTTTCATAAACACTGAAACGTACACACCAAACATCCTCATCACACACTAACACCACAAAACAAGTGGTTTTAAAAAACATTCATTTTAAATAATATATGCTAAGTTCCACACATACCGTACTTACAACATTCAGTTGTTAATAAATGTTAAACTTCCATACATCACAGCACATCACATCCTTACATGGCATCAGAGACCTAACACAGAAGCGCACTGGCCACGCTGCAGCACCAACCACTGGCCAGGCTGCCAGCACCAACCACTTGCCAGGGTGCAGCACCAACCATTGGGCCCGGGTGCAGCACCCAACCACTGCCCGGCTGCAGCACCCCAACCCACGGCCCAGCTGCAGCACCAACACTGGCCGGCTGCAGCACCAAACCACTTGCCAGGCTGCAGCAACCAACCACTGGCCAGGCTGCAGCAAACCCAAACCCCTGGGCCCGGCTGCAGCCACCAAACCACGGCCAGCTGCAGCACCAACCACTGGCCAGGCTGCAGCAACCAACCACTGGCCAGGCTGCAGCACCAAACCCCTGGCAGGCAGCAGCACAGGCCCAACCACTGGCCAGGCTGCAGCACAACCACTGGCCAGGCTGCAGCACCAACACTGGCCAGGCTGCAGCCACCAAACCACTGGCCAGGCTGCAGGGACCGACCACTGGCCAGGCTGCAGCACAACCACTGGCCAGGCTGCAGCACCCAACCCCCTGGCCAGGCTGCAGCCACCAACACTGGCCAGGGCTGCAGCACCGACCACTGGCCAGGCTGCAGCAGCGACACTTGGCCAGGCTGCAGCACTGACCACTGGCCAGGCTGCAGCACCGACCACTGGCCAGGCTGCAGCACCGACACGGGCCCGGCCAGCACGAAACCCGGCCCGGGTGCAGCACGACCACTGGCCAGGCTCACACCCCACCATGGGGGGGCCCGCACCAACCCCGGGCCCGGTGCGGCCCCCCCCGCCACTGG
>NW_026509603.1:0-14538 GCF_026875155.1 Cherax quadricarinatus | reverse complement strand
CGAAAAAATGAGATTTATCACGAGGAACCCGTCACCAATTAAAACTTCAATAACAAGAACAAAAAGGGGGCCCAAAAAAACCCAAGTCCAAACCCATATAAGCGGGGAAGATATACTAAGCAACACAGCCCCCAATTTATCCCTAGAAAAATTTAAACTCGGGGGCACTCGATGTATGCACGGCTTATTCCTCAAAAAAAAGGAGGAGAAAAATGTAAAATAGAAAAGACGGGCGCCCCTTAAGGCGACGGAAAAAAATAACAGGGGTAAAAGAGGCCAATATAAGGGAGTCACTGGTCAGAGAAATCCAAAAACTCGAACTTAAGCTAAGAATCTTATGGGAGTCAGGAATCGGGGAAGAACAAAAACCCAAAAATAAAATCAAAGAAACCCAAGTATTTCTTTTTATAAAAAATCAAAGTCGGAAAAAAAACATCCAGTTTGGGGCCCTCTACTTAAAAAAAATGGTCCTAAACAGATGACAGCAAAGAAATGAGTGAGTACTAAAGCTCAATAGACTCATTTTTAAAGCAGCCCTAACCAACTGAAGTCGAAGAAAAATTTTTTTTTATGAGAGAGCCACAGAATTTGGTTAACAAAAGCCATCTATGTTTCCGTCGCTAAATGAATTCGAACAGGCGATAAAAACATTCCCATCACTCGCCCCAGGCCAACTCATCAAGAACTGCAAGAAGCCCTATCACGAGCTTTTACCACCAGGAGGGGGAAGCAGGGACACGGGGTCGCCCACAGTTACTAAAAACAACAAAATAGCCCACTCCACAAAGGGGGCAGTAAAGCAATAGCAAAGAACACAGCCCAAAAGCCAAACTCCAAAATCATAAAATTCTTTGAAGGGCCCTAAAAGAAAGATCCCACCCATCTAGATATCCAAAATTACCCCCGGGGAAAACAGGGGGTTAGAGCAGGTCGCTCCTTCTGCCCTCAACTATGATACTCGAAAAGCCTAAAAAGCAAAAAGACAAAAAGAATGCAGATGTAATATATCAGACTTTGCAAAAGCCTTTCGACAAGTGTGACAGTGTAATACCAAAAAATGGTGCTAAAGGAATTAACAGAAAATTTTAAGATGGATCTAAATTTCCCCCACAAACAGAACACAAAAGTAGTATAAAACAGAGAAAATCTGGGGGGGGTTACGGTGAAAAGCTCTGCCGACAAGGCACGTATCGCCCCCCCATCTTTTTTTCTACCCATATTGACATAGACAAGGGTGTCACCACACACCGTGTTTTCCCTTTCCCCGAGACACCCGAACTGCATGCAGTGTTTTCCTTGCAAACACTGCAAGGCTCCGGGGACATCAACCAAATTTTCTTTAAAGGGGCTGCAAAAAACAATTTCAAGTTCAACGATAAAAAAATTTTAATTATCCAAATGGAAACATGGAAAATTTAAAACTTCATCAAGTACAAAAAAATTTCCCTTCCAAAAAAAAGACGAGAAAAAACGCAAAGACCTGGGAGTGATCATGTCGGGATCTCACCTTTCAAGGACCAAAACATTGTATCAATCGCATCTGCTAAAAAAATGACGGGGAGGATAATGAAACCTTTCAAAACTGGGAATGCCAAGCTCATGATGACCTCTTCAGGTCGCTTGTTTTCTGGGCTGGATATTGCTGCCATAACAGCGCCTTTAAAAGGCAGGTGAAATTGCTGCCCGAAAATGTACAAAACCCCTTTTCACGGCGCCAAAAATGGAGAAAAACACCTAAATTAGGGAGCGCTTGGGTTCCTGAACCTGTACCCCCTGGAATGCGGGCGGGAAGATCATGATTATATACTTGAAACCTAAGGTATCCCCGAACTTGTAGAGAAAATCACTCACAACGAAAGAAAAAGACTGGGCAGGATGAATCCCCTCCCAAGAAAAGCGGGGGGTTCACTAGCACGTTAAGAGACAATACAAAAGTGTCGGGGGCCCCGAACGTTCAACCGCCTCCCAGCATACATAAGGGGGATTACCAAGCCCCCCTGGAAAGTCTCAAGCAGGCACTGGAAAAGCACCTAAAGTGGGTACCTACCCCCCGGGCTGGGCTCGGCATTGGATTGCGCGCACCCAGCAAAAACAGTCGGTTTTAAAATTTTTGATCCACCGGAGGAATGGCACAGCCGGCCGCGGGGCTTGCCCCCGAACTCTCCCCAGGAAATTCCCATCCGGGGCAAAAGACTTTGTTATCTCCGATGCTAAAAAAAAGAAATTCAAGCACAGGAAGGGGGAAGTGATCGGGAAATCTTTTTTCGCTTTACTTCCTAAAGTCAAATCATTGACCCAAGCACCGTTCTTTTAGGTCAGGATCGGGGCGCACCGGGCAATTGCGGTGCAATAACACCTACAACACTAAAGACAATTTTTCGCGACGCTACTTGTGAATGAGACTTCTTACACAGTATAAAAATGTCTGGTCCCAGTCAAGTAGATACAAATGGGACAATAAGTTCTTATCCCAATCTTCTCACGGGTAAGGTTTTAGGAGGTTTTTAAACAATTCAACAAACGCTTGACCTCGTCGGAAGTCGGAGAGCAAATCTTTCTCCTCACGGGGGAAATTTTGATCCGGAGGGGTTTGGGCTCTCCCGGTTGAAATACACCGACCCCTGGTCGGGTGCAACTCTCCTTCCCTAAAAAGGGAAAGGTAGTGAAAAGGGTTTTAAACAAAATTGGTATTTGCTTGGGTGTACACGTGCCCCGAAGTATTAGAAAGGAAGAAATGGATCTTATTGCTTTACAAACTAAATGGTTCAACAAAAAAACCCTTTACTTTGCGGGAATCACTGTCAACAGGCAGTATCCCCATCGGGAAAAAAAACAAACAGACATTCAGGGGGGCACTAGCCGAAACAAAAACTTTTTTCTGCAAGGGCCTGTAACATCAAAAAAGGATGGCATTACTATTTTCAAGAATCGCCGAAAAGGGGCGTCCCCTGTGAGAAACTACACTTGAACAGCAATTTTTGCGGGGATAGGTTCAGCGCTAAAGTAGCTAGGTCCTAGACACCTGGGGCAACGGGAAACCTATCTTGCATGCCTGAATTGTAGGTGGAACCGCAGAAGTGATAGTTTATCATGCCTGATTGCTTGGGGTACCTACGGGAAGGCCTGGCCTAAAAGGGAATTGGGACTCTGCGGCGGTAGGGCAGATCTCGGTCCAAGCTGGTAACCCCAAATTGTACAATAAAAGTCAAAATTTTTGGGAAAAGCCATTGAAAGGGGTCGGCACGATGCTAAGTCTCTCAGAAAGCAAACCCCAGAGAAATCACCAGAAAATTAATTTGGGTCGAAAAAAAGGAAGGAAGCAGTAAAGTCTCTATTTGGATAAAAAAAGGTGAGGGAAGTTCGACCTCGGCACGCAGGTTAGAACCACTACCCCACTACGGGAGGACCAAAAGGTCATTTTTCGAAAAAGAGATTCCAACTGCTTATCCTTAACAAACAGGCCTGAAATATTGACTTGCCACCAGAGTCCATGAACACATGAACGGGCGCATTAAAAACAGATATTTGTACTATGGGCCCTTTTCTTGCTTTGAAAGTTATGTAAAACAAAAAAAAGGTTTTCATAAAGGAAGGGGGTTTTCCCCACTTCACCCACTTCTTTCCCTTTCTTCAGAGCTTGAAGCAACATCCGAACGGATTGTCGCTCGAGACTGTTTTAAAGCATCCAAGGAATTTCAAATGGGGACAATGGGAGGGTTGATGGGCCTCGAATTCCCCCAAATTTTGGAAGAATAAAGCTGGTTCGGGTTACCTAAGCCCAGTCCTCTATTTCTCTCCTGTTCTGCGGTGGGAAGGGCCAGGGAAAATAATACCTCATTGTAGAGAGCATTGCACTCACCGTGTCATGCCATTTTTATAAAATAAGTACAGTAGGGCAGATGGGAGGGGTGTCATACAGTACGAGCCTTTGGGGGCTACTGGACAATTAACCAATTGACCAGGGTAACCACAGTTGAAACAAGTCCTTACTATGGTTACTAAATTACATGAAATACGGGGGTTATAATGCCGGGTACACTGTTTTGGGCATTGTTGCGAGGGTTGACACCATGATTTGCCCTTTTGGACAAAAACAAGAGGGGGTGCTGAATGTGGCCTAGGATAAAATTGGGTTTTTGATATAGGGGGAAATCCCCGGGGGGACACGGGGAACCCATGTTAAGAGCTGCAAGCAGCCCCATCTTCACATTTGAGGTTTAGACTCATGAGCCACACAGAACAAGGGAAATAGTTCTTTGAATCCCCCCAAAAAGCTGCAAATTGACAAACGACGGTGGATTTTTTTTCCCTTTACGGGTAAAAATCGGGGACTGGACTGTTTTGATAAAAAATTTATAAATTTATCAACTAACCCAAATCACTCAAGTTTCATTGTTAGGGGTGTAGTTCACCAGTTTCCTAAAAAAACACTGGATCAGCGTTTTCACGGGTACTAAAAAGAACGAACAGCTCCTCATACTGACCACTTAGAAAATTTCCTAAGTCTTGCATTTCTGGATCGACTACGGAAGGCAGCGGCGATCGATGAAAGCTACTTTCGCGTCTGATAAATTTTCCCCTTGATAAAGGAGCTTCCCCAGGGGTCCACGTGAAAAAAGGGCATAAACCACGCCTCAAGTTATGAACTGGTTTGAATAAAGGGCAAAGCACAAGAGATCACGGGGAAAACATAGGTCTCTGTGTCTGGGTCGGTCTATCAATCGAAAAGGGAACTTTTAGGGAGTTCACGGGGGCAAATACCTGGGGCCCTTTTTGACGTATCACCCAAGGTAATGAGACAAAATGGCAAAAAATTTTTGCACAAAAATAAGAAAGGCAAAATAATGAACATTTAAAAAAATTATATAAATATGACACAAGTGCAAAAAAGGAAAAAAAAAGAAGCTCAACTAATTCTGCATAGTAATTGAAAAAAATGAACACTTTGAAATAAAAAAGATAACTCACTGAAATTTAGGGGGCAAAAATAAAAAATACTATTAAACGAAATAAATTTGTTGATTAGGAAAAAATTAACAACGGGGCTCTACATCAAACTAAATTTGTTTGCAATCCAATGCGCTAAACTAACCTTGACACTGAGTTTGACTCTATATCATACGTTTTTGTCACATTGAAGGCCTTGACTCTAAAATGACTCCAAAAACTGCTCATTGGGAAAAAGCCAGGTAAGATACCAAAAATTAGGGACAAAGAATTAATGTACAATTGCTATGGATCCCATCACACTTTGGATTATCCTTCATGAAAAAGTTATTTTTTACAAAAAAGGGAATCCAAAAGGGAGAACGAAGAATATAATTTTGGAAAACTGGTCTACTTAGGAATAATTTGGGAGAGAAGTAAATAATAAAGATGTTGTTATGGGGAATGCATTTTAGAAGCCTGATAGATCTAAAAACCCACATGAAACTGAACGAGATAATTTAGTTTATGGAGCAATTTTGCAATGTGAACAGACTGTGATGTTGTAGTGGCCGGTTTTAGGTTTGGGTTACAAGTACTTCTGGCAGTTTGGGAGACACACAATGATGATCAAACTAAATGTAAATTATGGATCAGGCATAGGGGCACTCTCTAAACACTATGTGTTTTAATTGCCACTTATGGGGAATACAGAGCGACATATAATAACCATGTAAATGTCAAGATATTTATTAATAAAAAATAAAACCAGTTTTAAAGCAAATTTCCTAAATTTTGCTTGAAACAGAAAAGTGAATATAATTGTAATATAAATCCATAGTTTCATGTTAACCCTTTGGGGGGGGCCAGTTCCTAGGCCTTTTTGTGTATCCACATCTCTCGCGCTACCGTCCACGGGATGGATTGGGTCACAATAAAACTGCCACTTCGGTGGCAAAAATCTAATCTGACTAGGAAAATACAAGAAAAGAAATTTTATTGTAATGTGTAAAGTAAAAGGACACAATGAAACTAAGGACATTTTATTGGGGCAACGTTTCGCTCTCCAGGAGCTTTGTCAAGGCTTCAAAGCTCCTGGAGAGGAAACGTTGCCAATAAAATGTCACATTTTGCACTTGTGTCCTTTTACTTTACTATTGTCGGTAATTCTACCAACTTTTATTGAATGTGAATGAAGTCAGAAGTGAGCTGTCTAATTTAAAACAAAAAGAAGTGTAAAAACAAAATTGTAAATCAATGCAAAAAGTGTAAAAAGAATCACTAAATTGTATGTGGAAAAAAAAATTTTCTAAAATTTTCCACGAAATCAAAAAAATAAATAATGAAAAACACAAAAAAAAAACTGAACACTGAAAAAATTGCCTGAATTATAAGTTTTCACGGAAAAACAATTTAAAGAATAAAAAAAAGTGCAAAACACCTTAAAAAAAAAAGAAAAAGGAAGTAACATTGCAGAATAAAAATTTTTCAATGCAATGTAGTTGCGAATAGTCAATTTAAAAAATAAAAAAAAAATTGCACCGGACAATGTACTAAAATTGAAAAAAATTTAGTCTTTAAATTTCAAATTAGGCAAAACAAATTTACTCAAACAAAGCAAAGGTAACACTTTTAAATATGTACAAATATACAGAACGGAATTTTAACAAATATGACTGCTGAATTTTTCAACCTTTTTGACTCTGAATTTTTAACACTTATTACTCTGGGTTTTCAACACTTTTTGACGGCTGGAATTTTTAACATTATTGACTGGGAAATTTTTAACACTTTTTGACTGCTGGAAATTTCAAAACTTTTTGACTGCTGGGGAATTTTTACACTTAATTTACTGCTGGAATTTTCAACACTTATTGCTGCTGGAAATTTTTAAACTTTGACTGCTGGAATTTTCAACCTTATTTACTTTTTGGGAATTTCAACACTTATTTACTGCTGGGAATTTTCAACACTTATTTACTGCGGGAATTTTCAACCTTATTGACTGCTGAATTTTCAAACTTTTTTACTGCTGGAATTTTTAACATTATTGATGCTGGAATTTTAACACTTATTTACTGCTAATTTCAAAATTATTGATGCTGGAATTTTCAACCTTATTTACTCTGGAATTTTCAAAACTTAGACTGCTGAATTTTCAACACTTTTTACGCTGGAATTTTCAAACTTATTGACTTTCGAATTTTTAACCTTATTGACTGCTGGAAAAACAAACACAACAAAAGTCCTCACTTTACTTATGAATAATTTTCTTTCAAAAAAGATCTTGCAGTGACAGAGAAAAAAAGAATGTTTTGTGCTTACAAATAATGGACAAGATTTGCGAAAAAAACAAGGGAATAGGCACTGTTGGCATAGAAAAAAAGGGCACACGAATAAATGGGGAATTTAGGAACTGGAAAAGGTAGTGCTGAAACAATACGAAAATAATAGCAGAAAACACAAGGAAAATGCTGGGGTAAATAACAAAACCCAAAACTGAAAATGGGGCAGAATACAACACTGAAAAACACAAATAAAAAAAAATAAAAGCACTTCACATGATGAAAAGACGGGGGAAAAAGTACAATAACACATAAGAGACAAATGTTTACACAATTAATAATATGCAGTGTAAGAATTAGCTTTGAATAGCTGTTAAAAGCGCCTGGGGTCACTGCTGGGGGGTGGACTTGTGTGTCCGGGGCTCGTGGCAATCTGACCCGGGGGCTGGGGCCAAGAATCTTATTTTCTTTTTAATTGCTGAAATACTCAAAAACCAGACCCATAACGTTGTCACCCAAATTTTTCGTTTGGGGGGTTCGATAAAGGAATTGGTAAAACACCATTTTTACTTGAATTCCATGTGTTATATAGCTTGGGGTAAAATTATTTAATAGATTTTTTTTTTTCATTTTTCGAAAGTGGGATTTAAATTTTTATTTAAGTGTTTTTTATTTTTTGAAGTTCATTATAATAAATTTGTTATCTTTTGTTACATTGAATTTTTTTCTTTTTATTTCCCTATTGAAAGCCCGCCTGTCAAATATCGAGGGCTACAGGGAATGACCTTTACAGGCAGAATTTAGAAACCTACAGACGAGCCTTTATTTGGGTTTCGTTTTCCAAATGGCTCTGGGAAGTAAAAAGGAACCCGGAGAAGAAAACCTGTTGGAAATGGAAGAAGTTCAAATGGGGCACCCTTGGATGGGAAGCTGGGCGAAAAAAAAAGTCAGTTCACGACCTGGAGGGCCTTGGCAAGGGCGACAAGGGTTTTTCACCTGATAAAAATTCCCCCAAATCGGTAGGATGGGGCCACTCTAAAAACAGACAGGAGAAAGCGGACCTTTTCCGGGGGTTTTGCTACCAAAATGCAATTCCCCGTCCTACAAGAAAAAACCCCCTTTGGTACCCCAAGAACTGGCAAAATTACAAAAGGTGATGATAAAGGGAGGGTGAAGTGTTTTTTTTTCCTTAAATTGCTGTGGGGCCCCGAATATTTTCGCAAGATTCCGATAATGTATGACCAGTTTGCAGCACCCCTTTAATGCTCTTCACACTGGGCCCAGCCGGATAGATCTGTCATTTCAGCAGAGCCTTCAACACACGAGGGATGCGGGGGGCCCCCTTTCTGTTAATACAAGGCCAAATTTCAAAGACCACATTGGGGTCCCGAGACAAAAGAAGTGAGTTTAACCCCAAAACGGGCATCAAAGACAAAATCATCTTACCCCTTACGGAACATCACTTCATCTGAGAGCATAAACTTAGGAACTTTTGCCTAACCCGTAAAACCCTGTTTGGGAAAGTTTTTGGTTTTTGAGAGAGAGAGAAGAGAGAAGGGGGAGGAGGAGAATCCTACAATAAGACGAATACCATACTATATGTTTTTGTTTTTATATTCGTCAAATAAATCAGTAATATAATTTGCTTGCACCTTAATTCACTTCACGTAAAAACATAATACTCATCCATCAAACATCGCCTCTGTTTCAACGCTAATAGGTGGAAACCGTTTTGATTATTAGTAAATTGTGTTTACTACACCAGGGGTTACCCCAAAGTCCCACCAGTACCCAAATTCGCCTCTCTTCGGGTCACCATATAATACCGCCTGAAATTTATACTCCCCTTTTAAAAAAAAAGTTTTTTTTTTTTTTTTTTCAAGTACATCATATCCTTTTTCAAATTTTAGCTCTGCTTTTCTACTCCATTTAATCTTGATTTTTTCTTTTTTTCTCACCATAATACCTTTCCTTTACACATTCCCTTTCCTTCCATAAGCAAATTGTTTTCCCTGTAGTTCCCCCCATTCAAAACCCTTGCTCATGGGACAGTTTTCTAGACATCAGAACCACTGCACCATCTCTCATATCACCGACAAAAGTTTAGGGGAGAATTTCACAGGTCAAGGACTTGAATCCTAGAAAAGGTTTACCAGATCTGCAGTGCTCCTTTTTTTCTGAAGTTCTTTTATTGGTAGAGCAGTGTTTTCAAAAAATGAAAGACGACATGTCGTTCCAGCGTTCATAGGGGGATTTTATGATTACGTCTTTTCAAGTTAAAAACCTTTCGCGGGGGAGGTAATAATCGTTGGGAAAGATTTATGGTTTGAAAAGAAAATTTTTTGTTTAATTTTGTACGTAGTGTCAGTAGGTTATAACGTAAGGCCGTGGTGGGTTTGGTAATAATTTTAGCATGGGGGTAGTGAAGTAATGGCGTAAATTTTAACAGTGCAATAAATGGTTTGGGAAAAGATTGTAAAGTGTGGAATGATGGTTTGGGAAAAAGATTATCGGGGGGAGATTACTATTTAAAAATAGGTGGTGGCGTATTCTGTAGAGGGATTTTTAGCAATAGATGGGGGAGTAGAGGGTTTATCAGCTAGATGGGGGCATAGAAGAAGTTTTGTTCAGCAACACATTTAATGGGTTATGTTTTGTGGGCAGAGTGTTCTGCTGGGAGTAATTGGGGAAAAAACAATTTCATAGGAAACCGCACAATATTTAGTACATATTGCCCCAGTATTTAAGCACCCGCAAACAAAAATACATCTCTTAATTAAATGTTTTTTCATTTATACGTTTTATTTGGGAAAAAACATTTTGAATGACTGACAAGTTGAATATAGAAAGATAATTTTTTTTTTTTTTTTAAATTTTGGGTGTTTTTTAATGACAATTTTAACGATAGAGAATATTGCTAAAATTAGCGAATTTTAATATGTATACAAAATTTTTTTCTCATAAAATACATTTTTTATACATTTTTTTTCAAGCTACACATTACTGCAAATAAATTACCATAAAAAATATAATTTACACAAAAAAATTTTTTTGTTTTAGTGAGGTTTCAAAACGTGGGAACATCACGCACCCCAGTGCTTATTGTGCAACAGACCGATTTTTTTTAAGCAGGAAGCAGGAGGTTTAAATTAAAATTTTCATCAATAAAAATAACCACAACAAAACAAATTACCACAAAATTTTTCATTTTACATACACCCACTTTTGTGTTTACTACACGGAGTATTTCCCCGGTATTTGGGGCATCACAATTCATACACCCCCCAACAGCAAAGCTCCAACTACATAATTGTTTTGGGAATGTATAGCCCTACAAAACCCCTAATCAAGCCCCGCTGACTAATTTCAGTCAATTCTCTCATATATTTACGCTGCTCACACCCGTAACACGTTCATTCCCGGGAAAAATTTTTTGTACAACCGAAAACAAACTGACAGAGGACTGTTATATGCCAACTGCCATGACACAAACCACCTTCACCCTTTCGGGGTATCAACTACTATGGGCAAACCTCCCGCTCCCCTACTTCAAATATTATTCTGTGTGAGCACTACTTTAATGGTTGATTTATATTAAGTAATGGAAAAAATTAGCTTTTTTTTGTAAAATACATTTTTTTTTTTGAGTATAATAAAGAAAATTCTTGGGCCGGGTTTTTCACTTTTTGGTAATGTTCCCCAGAGGGGGTTTTTTTGAGTTAAGTTTCTACATTTTAAGATGGCAGTTTTATGAATTAAACGATATGTGATAAAAAGGAGAAAGGCTTATCGGAAATAAATGGCAATGGAAATCTTAGAAAAAAGTTTGGGGTATTTTTTCCCCCTTTTTATCGCAATTTTTTTATTTTTTATGGGAAAAAAATCGGAAATACTAATAGGGTCTTTATGACAATTTCATACTGCCTCTTCCCTTTACTTCATTCCCACTTAAAAAGGTAATTCTGGGCGGCTTCAAATTTAAAGGTCTTGGTGTATTTCCCGTATTTATCCCCCCGAGATAAAAAAGAAAATCTCTTTGCATGGTTTTGGGGGGGGTTTCTTAGTGGGCAGTGAGTTAGTTTAGGGGTGTGTAAACTAATTTGAAAAAAAACAAAAACTGGATATTAGTTCCAAGTGATAACTTTGATAACCTTTTTTTTTCTAACTTTCTCCTTGGGCCAGTCACCAAACAATCCCCCAAAACTTCCCTCTTTTAAAACCCCCCCCATCTTTACGAAACTCCCCCACCCAAACCCCCCCATTTTCCCCTTCCTTTTTCAAATTATATATATATATATATATATATATATATATAATATATATATAAATTTAAATTTTTATATTATATATATATAATTATATTAAAATTATATATATAAAATAATATTCGTGCCGAATAGGGAGAACTTCGATTTGCTTAAATAGCAGGCTCATCTTTCCCTTAGGACAAGTAAAATTTGTGAGCAATAAATTTTGCCCAAAAACTTTGAAACCCAACGAAAAAAAAATTTCACTGTGTTTTTTAGTATTAATTATTTAAACAAATCTAAATTAATTTTTGGGGGTTTGGGAAAATAAATTGCTCTTGTTATAATAATGTTAGGTAAAGTTTCTAAGTTCCTTTTGGTGCAAACTTATAAATTTTTACATCAACATTAATGAAAAAAATATATCTTTAAACGTATATAGGAAATTTTAGAAAGGACTTAATCTTAAATGAGTTCTTTTTAAATTTGACCAGTTTTACTATTGGGCACGACATAATATATATATATAATATATATATATTATTATATATAATATATATATATATATATATATATTAAAATATATATATATATATTTTATATATATATATATGTGTGTTGTGTGTGTGTGTGTGTGTGTGTGTGTGTGTGTGTGTGTGTGTGTGTGTGTGTTGTGTGTGTGGTGTGTTGTGTGTGTGTGTGTGTGTGTTTTGTGTGTGTGTGTGTGGTGTGTTGGTGTGTTTTTTATATATGTGTGTGTGTGTGTGTATATATACATGTGTGTGTGTGTGTGTGTGTATATATGTGTGTGTATATATCTGTGTGTATGCACGAATACTAGAGAATGTGTGTATACTCACCTAATTGTGGTTGCAGGGGTTGAGTTATAGCTCCTGGCCCCTCCTCTGTATGTGTGTGTGTTGGTTTTGAGCTCACTGTCTGGCCCCGCTACCAAAACCACATTTATTTGCATCATTGTTTCCAGGCTTACTGGGCCTCGTCATTTATACTCTTGAAGATGTGTATTGAGTTTGTCTCCACCACTGTCTAATTCCTCACTTCTCACCAATCCTAAATCTGAAGAAATCCTTCATTACATATCTAAGGCTCATCATGATCTCATTTCAAACAATCTGTTAATTTCTGCGCTAACTCTACTTCTTATGATTTTCAATGTGGCAATTATATTTCCAGTAGCTCTTCTCCATGCCAGGGTCGTCAGATTAATTTCCTTTAATCCTTACCTCGTGGTGTATCTATCTTACTTCTGGTATTAGCTTGCTTGCATTCCCTTCAACTTCTACGTGCTTCTTCACTTGCTTTATCAGGTGTTTGGGCTTCATGTTGGAGCTGTATATTCAATGAACAACATAACAGGTGTGGCAAACAAGTTTCTTAAGGATTCCTTATTCATATACTTGAATACTATTCAGGGGTTTTATGATCTTGAGTATGCCGCTGCCGTTTTACGGTTTACCTGTATTTCTGGCAACGAGTTTAGAATTATATTTATGCTTAGATCCTATTCACTGTGATGATTATAGTTTCTCTCCGCTTATTCTGTGCCATGTACCCAATCTGCCTTTCAACCTCTTAAATTCGCATGGCACTGCATTTACTCATATTGAATGTGTATATCTGTAATCTGTTGAGATCATCCAGAAGTTTATCACTATCTTCTCATGTTTTTATTTTTTTCGTTACCTTTGATAGGTCGTTCGTATAGGAAGAGAAGCGGTCCTAGTACCGATGCTTGCGGAACTACCCTTACTTTTTCCTATTTCCATGTATTATCACTTACTGGTACTCAATGCTTTCTGTTATTCGTATAGTAACTGCTTGTTCCTCAATTTTCTCAACAAATATCTGGTGAGGTGCAGAATCGCAAGCTTTCCTGCAGATCAAGAAAAAATAATGTTCCTGTCTTACATTGTTACTTTGTAAAAGAACTCCAACAAGAGAGAAAGAAACAATTTGGTATCTCTTAACGCCTTCTGATAATTTCCATCACTTTGCGCAGAATGCATGTCAGTGAAACTGATCTGTATCTCAATATTTCCAGGCTGTCTACTTTCTTAAATATTGGGTCTACGTTCACTATCTACTAGATCTCTAGCAACTGCCCTATATGCAATGACCTATGTGTATACTCACCTATATATGGATGCAGAGGTCAACTCTCAGTGTGTGTGTGTGTGTGTGTACTCACCTAGTTGTACTCACCTAGTTGAGGTTGCAGGGGTCGAGTCCAAGCTCCTGGCCCCGCCTCTTCACTGGTCGCTACTAGGTCACTCTCCCTGAACCATGAGCTTTATCGTACCTCTGCTTAAAGCTATGTATGGATCCTGCCTCCACTACATCGCTTCCCAAACTATTCCACTTACTGACTACTCTGTGGCTGAAGAAATACTTCCTAACATCCCTGTGATTCATCTGTGTCTTTAGCTTCTAACTGTGTCCCCTTGTTTCGTGTCAATCTCCCGGAACATCCTGTCTTTGTCCACCTTGTCGATTCCTCTCAGTATTTTGTATGTCGTTATCATGTCCCCTATCTCTCCTGTCCCCCAGTGTCGTCAGGTTGATTTCCTTAAACCCCTCCTCGTAGGACATACCTCTTAGCTCTGGGACTAGTCTTGTTGCAAACCTTTGCACTTTCTCTAGTTTCTTCACGTGCTTTTACTAGGTGTGGGTTCCAAACTGGTGCCGCATACTCCAATATGGGCCTAACGTCACCGGTGTACAGGGTCCTGAATGATTCCTTATTAAGATGTCGGAATGCTGTTCTGAGGTTTGCTAGGCGCCCATATGCTGCAGCAGTTATTTGGTTGATGTGCGCTTCAGGAGATGTGCCCGGTGTTATACTCACCCAAGATCTTTTTCCTTGAGTGAGGTTTTTAGTCCCTTGACCCCCTAAACTGTAAATCCGTCTGCGGCCTTCTTTGCCCTTCCCCAATCTTCATGACTTTGCACTTGGGGGGATTGAACTCCAGGAGCCAATGCTGGACCAGGTCTGCAGCCTGTCCAGATCCCTTTGTAGTTGTGCCTGGTCTTCGATCGAGTGAATTCTTCTCATCAACTTC
>NW_026509602.1:0-13370 GCF_026875155.1 Cherax quadricarinatus | reverse complement strand
ACCCCCCTTTTTCCTATTCACAAAACGTGGGAAGACAAGGTAAGCAAAAGGGCCCTTCCCATTTTCTCCATCACAAACGTGGTAAGAAAGGAAAGGGAAAAGGTCCCCCCTCATTCCCCATCAAAAACGTGGAAAAAGAAAAAGGTAAGCAAAAAGGCTCTCCCTTCTTCTCCTCAAAAACGTGGTTTAGACAAGGGTAACATAAGGTCCCCTCTTTTCCCCATACAGACGGGGTAACAAGGAAAGTAAGGCTCCCCCTCATTCTCCTCCAAAAAGGGGGGGGCCCCCCCCCCCCCCCCCCCCCCCCCCCCCCCCCCCCCCCCCCCCCCCCCCCCCCCCCCCCCCCCCCCCCCCCCACCCCCCCCCCCCCCCCCCCCCCCCCCCCCCCCCCCAAAAAACCCCCCCCCCCCCCCCCCCCCCCCCCCCCCCCCCCCCCCCCCCCCCCCCCCCCCCCCCCCCCCCCCCCCCCCCCCCCCCGGGGTAAGACAAGGTAAGCAAAAGGGCCCCCCATCATTTCCCACAGAGTGGTAGAAAGGGTTGATAAGGCCTCCCTTTTTCCCCCATACAGAGTGGTAAAAAAGGTAAGTAAGGTTCCCTCATTCTCCACAAGAGTGTTAAGAAAAGGTAAAAAAGAACCCCCCTCATTCTCCTCCAGACGGGGTAAGAAAGGAAATAAAGGCCTCCCTTTTTTTTTCCCCCTTCAGATTGGTTTAAAAAAGCTAAGGCTCTCCCATATTTCCACCACGGGGTGGAAAAAAAAAGGTAATAAAAGGGGCCCCCCCCATCCCCCTTAAAGGGGATGGTTAAGAAAGGAAAATAGAACCCCCCTCTTTTTTTCCTTTTTTGGGGTGGGGAAAATGGGAAGTTCCTACCACTTTTGGGGTCGGTATAACAAATTTTGAAACCATGTGACATGAAAGGGTTTAGGGAATTTTTAATGTATTCTAAAACTGTTTTTTTTTTTTCTTCGGTTTTCAGGGAACTCAGGTGTTATCACCCAAATCTGTTTATCATGAACTAAGTTTTTCATAAACTACGTTTTTCATGAACTCAGGTGTTATCTTTTAAACTAAGGTGTTTCATGAATACAGGTGTTATCATGAATATGGGTTATAAAAAAATAATGTATTATCATAAAAATTCAGGTTTTATCATGAAATACAGGTTTTATCATGAAAAAAAATTTTTTTAGGTGTTTATAAAATTCTGGTTTTTATCATGAATACATGTTTTTGAAAAAAGGTGTTTTTCTAAAATTTCGGTTTATATAAAATACAGGTGTTATCATGAAAATTTTTAAAAACAAAAAAAAACAAAAAAATTTTTAAAAATCAGGTTTTATCATAAACTAAGGTTTATCATGACTACAGTTTTCTGTATACTTTTTTGTTTTATTATCTGAATCAGGTATTATTTAAATTTAAAGGTGTTATATGAATACGGGTGTTATCATGAACCGGTGTTATCATGAACTACAGGTGTTATCATGAACTCATGTTTATCATGAACTACAGGTGTTATCTGAACTACATGTTTTATCATGAAAAAAGGTTTATCATGAACACGGGTTTTTTCATGAACTACGGGTGTTTCATAAAATACAGGTGTTATATGAACTACGGTTTTATCATGAACTACAGGTGTTTCATAACTCGGTTTCATATGAACTCAGGTGTTATATGAACTAAGGTGTTATCTAAACTACGGGTTTTTTTAAAAATTAATGTTTTCAGAATACAGGTTTTAAATCATGAAACTCAGGTGTTTCATGAACACGGGTTTGTTATCTGAACTACAGGTGTTTCTGAACTACAGGTGTTATCATAAAACTACAGGTGTTATCATGAACTAAGGGGTTATCATGAATACAGGTGTTTCTGAACTCAGGTGTTATATAAACTAAGGTGTTATCAGAATAAGGTGTTATCATGAATAAGGTGTTATCAAAACTACAGGTGTTACTTTTGAACTACAGGTGTTATCTGAATTACAGGTGTTATCATGAATACAGGGTTTCATGAACTACAGGTGTTATCATGAATACAGGTGTTATCTTGAACTACGGTGTTATAGAACACGGGTTTGTTATCTGAACTACTGGTGTTATCATGAACTACAGGTGTTTCTGAACTACAAGTGTTTCATGAATACTGGGTTTTCATGAGCTACAGGGTTATCAGGCTAACAGGTGTTATCATGAACTACGGGTTTTATCATGAATAGGGGTTTATCATGAATTCCCAGGTGTTATCATGAGCTACAGGTGTTATCATGAATACAGGTTTTTCTGAACTACAGGTGTTATCATAAACTCGGTGTTATCATGAACTAAGGTTTTTTCCTAAAATACTGGTATATCATGAATACAGGTGTTATCATGAGTTTACGGTGTTATCTAAAAATCAGGTGTTATCTGAACTACAGGTGTTTTTATGAGCTACAGGTGTTATCATGAAACAGGTTTATCATGAATAAGGTGTTTCTGAATACTGTGTTTATGAGTACAGGTGTTATCATGAATACAGGGTTTTATCAAATACGGGTGTTTCATTAACTACGGGGTTTCATAGCTACAGGTGTTATATGAACTACAGGTGTTTCATTAATAAAAGTGTTTCAAAAAACCTGTGTTAACTGAACTAAGGTGTTTCATGAGTACAGGTGTTATCATAATCATGTGTTTCATGAGCTACAGGTGTTTCATAAAATGCAAGTGTTATCATGAACTACTATTTTATCATAATAAGGTGTTTCATAAAACAAAGGGTTTATATGAATTACGGTGTTATCATGAGCTACAGGTTTTTATCTGAAAAAATGGTGTTATCATGAGCTACAGGTGTTATCAGAACTATGGGTTACATGGCTACAGGTTTATCATAAAAAAAAACGGTGTTTCATGATACAGGTGTTTCATGGCTACAGGGGTTATCATGATTACTGGTGTTTCTGGTAAGGTGTTTCTTAATCTGGTGTTTAGAGTTTACAGGTGTTATCATGAACTACTGGTTTTCATCATGAGCTGGGGTTATCATGAATCAGGTGTTTCATAATCAGGTGTTATATGAACTACGGTGTTATCATAAACTACAGGTGTTATCATAAAATACTGGTGTTATCTGAATCTGGTGTTATAATAAATACTGGTGTTATCATGAACTAAGGTGTTATCATGAACTCAGGTTTTTTATCTGAACTACGGTGTTATATGAATACAGGTTGTTATCATGAACTCAGGTGTTATCATGAATAGGGTGTTATCATGAACTACAGGTTTTTTCAAAAAACTTGGTGTTATCATAAAATAAGGTGTTATCATGAATTAAGGTGTTACCATAAACTACTGGTGTTTTTCATGAAATTTGGGTTTCATGAACTATGGTGTTTTTAAACTACAGGTGTTATCAAAAATACTGGTGTTATCTAAAACACGGGTGTTTTCATGACCATGTTGTTATCAAAACTACTGGTGTTATCATGACTACTGGTGTTATCATGAAAAAAGGTTTTTCCCAAAAAACTCCCAGTGTTATCATAAACTACGGGGTTTTTATCATAAACTACAGGTGTTATCATAAAATACAGGTGTTATCATGAATACAGGGTGTTATATAAACTAAGGTGTTATCAGAACTCAGGTGTTATCATGAAAAAAAGGTGTTTCATGAAAATGGTGTTTTTAAAACTTTGGTGTTATCATGAACTATGGTGTTATCAAAAACTACAGGGGTTTTCTGAATACGGGGTTTTTTCATAAACACAGGTGTTTCATAAACTACAGGTGTTACATGAATTTAAGGTGTTATCATGAACTATGGTGTTATCTGAACAGTGGTGTTTATGAACTACTGGTGTTATCATGAACTAGGTGTTTCTAAAAACTACTGGTGTATCTAAACTAAGGTGTTATCTAAACTACAGGTGTTATCATGATCACAGGTGTTATCATGAATACTGGTGTTATCATGAATACAGGTGTTTAAATACTGGTGTTATCATGAACTACTGGTGTTATATGAATTTAAAGGTGTTATCATGAATACAGGTGTTATCATAACTACAGGTGTTATCATGAACTACTGGTGTTTCATGAATTTACGGTGTTTTCATGAAACTACTTGTGTTATCTGAACTAAGGTGTTTCATGAATATGGTGTTTCATGAATACAGGTGTTATCATGAACTCAGGGTTTTCATGAATACGGTGTTATCTAAACTACAGGTGTTATCTGAACTACAGGTGTTATTTCATGAATATGGTGTTCCGCTTTTAAAAAAACTTTGGTGATGCCTTTAACAAACAATTGGTTTTCGTTATTTACGACACTTAGTGTTCTGCCCCCATGTTATACTTAAAAAGAAAAACGTTATTAATTTTGTAATGATCAATATACTTTTATCACACCCGGTGCTGTCTCCCTACGTTCATCCCCCCGGTGCTGTTACCTAGTTCATCACACCCGGTGCTGTTCCCTACGTTCTTTCATCAACCCTGTGCTGTTACGTAGTTCACCACCCCCGGGTTTGCTGCCCCCCCTACGTTTCACCCCCGGTGCTGTCTACCTACGTTCATCCCCCTGTGCTGTCTACCTAGTTCATAACCGGTTGTCACCAAAGTTCTTCAACCCGGTGCTGTCTACCTAGTTCTCACACCCGGTGCTGTCTCAACGTTATCAACCCGGTGCTGTTCCCTATTTTCATAACCCCCGGTGCTGTTCCCTACGTTCTCACACCCGGTGTGTCTACTAGTTCATCACCCCCGGTGCTGTCTACCTTCGTTCTACACCCGGTGCTGTTCCCTACGTTCATACCCCTGTGCTGTCTACCTACGTTCATCACACCCCGGTTGCTGTCCCCCTAGTTACCCACACCGGTGCTGTTTCCTACGTTCTTTCATAAACCCCTGTGCTGTTTTACCCTCGTTCACAACCCGGTGCGTTACCTAGTTCATCCACCCGGTGCTGTCTCTACGTTCATCAACCCGGTGTTCTACCTAGTTCTCACACCGGTCTGTTACCTATTTTATCACCCCCTGTTGTCTACCTACTTTTCTCACGCCCTTTTGTGTCTCCTCGTTTTTAACCCACACCCGGGTGTCTCCCTTTTTCATCACACCCGGTGCTGTTACCTAAATTCTTTATACACCCGGCTGTTTACCTGGGTTCATCACACCCGGTGCTGTCTACCTACGTTTATCACCCCCGGTGCTTTTCCCCCCTACGTTTTTTCATCAAACCCGGGCTTTACCTTAGTTTTTCTACCCGGTGTTTGTCTACCTATTTCATCACACCGGTGCTGTCTCCCTAGTTCTTTATCACCCCCGGTCTGTTTATTAGTTCTGCGTAACCCCCGGTGCTGTCTATCAGTTCTTTCATCACCCCGGGCTGTCTCCTACGTTCATTTTTTCCCCCCGGGGTCCTGTTTTCTAGTTTTGCACCCCCCGGTGCTGTTTCAACGTTCTTTATCACACCCGGTGCTGTCTACTTACGTTCTTTCCCCAACCCCCGGTCCTGTTTTTCTACGTTCTTGCATCACACCCTGTGTGTGTATCTGTTTTTTCATCCACCCGGTGCTGTCTACCTACGTTCTCACACCCGGTGCTGTTTCCTACTTCATCACACCGGTGTGTTCCCTACGTTCATTTATCCCCCCCCGGTCCTGTTTATCTACTTTCTTGCATCCACCCGGTGCGTCTTTCAACGTTCTTTCATCCACCCTTGCGTCTCCCTTCGTTCATTCATAAACCCCCCGGTCCTGTTTATTTCGTTCTTGCATCACACCTGTGCTGTCTTCCTACTTTCTTTCATCAACCCCCGGTGCTGTCTACCTCGTTCTTTATCACACCGGCCCTGTTTTTCTAGTTCTTGTATCAACCCGGTGCTGTCTATCAAGTTCTTGCATAACCCCCTCCCTTTTTACCTAGTTCATTCTAACCCCGGTCCTGTTTATTACGTTCTTTTTCACCTGGGTCCTCCTTACACTTTGCATACACTCGGTCCTGCCTCTACATTCTTACATCACATCGGTCTGCTCCACATACTTAATGCACTCGGCCCTCCTCCACTCTACATACATCGTCCTCCCTCCACATACTTAATCACCTCGGTCCTGCCTCTCATTCTTACATCACACTGGGGTCCTGCCTCCCAATACATCCCCCCTTCTTTTCCCTGCCCTCTAAAATTCTTACATCACACTCAGTCCTGCTTACTTTTTCATCACACTCGGCCCCTGCCCCACATTTTACATCACACTCGGTCCTCCCTCCATTTTTAATCACATGGGTTTCCCTGCCTCCACATACTTACATCACACTCAGTCTGCCTCTACATTTTAACACACTGGCCCCCTGCCTTAATTCTTACATCAACTCGGTCCGCCCCCCCATCTTAATCGCATCGGCCCGCCTCTACATTTTTACACACCCGGTCCTCCCTCCCTACTTACATCACACTCGTCTGCCTCACATGTTACATCACCTCAGCCCTGCCTCCAAATATTTCATCCACCAGTCCTGCCCTAATTCTTACTCACCTGGTTGCCTCTACATTTCTTAATCACCTCGGCCCTGCTCCAAATTTACATCGCACTCGGTCCTGCCTCTACATTCTTACATCCACCGGTCCTGCCTCCAAACTTAATCACCTCAGTCCTGCCTCCACATGCTTCTAAACACTCAGTCCTGCCCCCAACTACTTAACCAACTCAGTCCCCCTCCACCAGTTAATACACTCAGTCCTGCCTCCACATATTACATCCACTCGTCCTGCCCCCACATGCTTAATCCACTCAGCCCTGCCCCCACATGTTATCACACTCACCCTCCCCCCCCACATGCTTACATCCACTCGTCCTGCCTCCACAACTTACATACCTCAGTCCTCCCTCCACATGTTTTAATAAACACTCAGCCCTGCCCCCCACATACTTCATCACACTCAGCCCCTGCCTCCAATGCTTACATCAACTCAGTCCTCTCCACTGCTTAAATTCACCTCAGTCCTCCTCCACTACTTACTCACCTCGGCCCCGCCTCTAATTTTACTCACATCGGTCCTGCCTCCAAATACTTAATCCACTCAGTCCTGCCTCTACATTTTTTACATCACACCCCGTCCTGCCTCTACATTTTTAAAATCAACTCGGTCCTGCCCCACATTCTTACATCACACTCAGCCTCCCTTACTTCTTACATCAACTCGGTCCTGCCCCCAAAATATTACATCACACTCAGTCCTCCCTCTACATTTTACTCACTCTGGGGTTCCTCCCTTAATTTTACATCACACTCAGTCCTGCCTCCACATACCATCACACTGGGCTGCCTCCAATACTTACATCACACTCGGCCCTGCCTTACATACTTAACATCACACTCGGTCCGCCTCAATACTTACTTCACATCGGTCCGCCTCCACATTCTTACATCACCTCGGTCCTGCCTCTCATTTTACATCACTTCGGCCCCTGCCTTTCATTTTTACACCCAAACTCGGTTTCCTGCCCCCACATACTTAAAATCACACTGGTCCTGCCTCTACATTTTTACTCCACTCGGTCCTCCCTTATATTCTTCTCACACTCGGTCTGCCTCTAATTCTTACATCACACCGGTCCTCCTCCCATATTAATCACATCGGTCCTCCCTTTACATACTTAATAAAACCCAGTCCCCTTACTTCTTACACACATCGGCCCCTGCCTCCACTCTTACATCACATCGGCCCTGCCTTACATACTTACATCACACTCATCCCCCCTTTCTTTTACATCCAAACTCGGCCCCCTGCCCCACATATTACATCACACTGGGCCCTCCCTCTACATACTTACATCACATAAAGTCCTCCCTTACTTTCTTACATCACCCGGGTCCTCCCCCTTATTTTCTTACATACATCGGCCCTGCCTTTAAATTTTACATACACTCGGTCCTGCTCCACATACTTACCACACCGGTCCTCCCTCCACATATTAATCACACTCGGTCCTGCCTTACATACTTACCTCCCTTTTCATGGTATAAACCAAATAAATATGGAAATTTCCCCCCCCAAATTAAACCCGCTTTGTTTTTCCCCCCAAAATATTGTTGCGCATAAGTTTACAATTTTTGTGGTTTTTAAAACAAACTGAGTCCTTCTTAAATTTGTTAAATGCAAAGATTGTTTGCTAACTAGTTTTGTTACGACTTGGACTGCCTAGTGGGCCAGTAGGCCTGCGTAGTGCTCCTTTTTTTTACCTTCTTTTGTAAGCTACATTCCATCTAGATACGAATTTTAAAAATATTTTGTGTTTTATAATTTGGGGAATAAAATAGATTTTAGAATGATTTACACAGAGATACGTGTCCTGGTGTGTATATCGGAGATAAGCGCCATTTGTATTTCCTCACTTTCAAGAGGCAGAGGAAGTTATTTTTTATGAAGACTTATGGGTGTGTTGTGTGTGTGGTGTTGTGTTGTGTGGTGTGTGTGTGTTGTGTGGTGTGGGTGTGGGGTGTGTTGTGTGTGTGGTGTGTGGGTGTGTGTGTGTGTGTGTGGTTGTGTGTGTGTGTGTGAGGGGGTTGTGTAGTGTGTGTGTTGTGTGTGTTTTTTGGGTGTAGTGTGTGTGTAGTGTGTGTGTGTGTGTGTTGTAGGGGGTTGTGTAGTGTGTGTTTAGTGTGTGTGTGGTGTTTATGATGCGTGTTTGTGTTTGTTGTATCTATGTATGCGGCGTGTTCATTATTTAGGGCTGCAGGGGTTCGAGTCTCGGTTCTTGGCACTGCCTCTTAACAAGCCGTATTTATTCTCTTGCCTGGTGAGTCTGTCAATCTGATTTAAAACTATGTAGGAAGTCTGCCTCCACTTGAAGTCCACATAATTCAAGTCGTGATCCTGTGGGGATAAAGAAATCCCTTGATTCCCTGTGTCTTTTGTTTTTTGTTTCCCAAAAATATGCCCTTTTTGTACTGTTCCCGCCTCTCCAAATTTTGTTTTCCCACCCTTTCCCCCGATCAAGTCTCTGGGATTTTTTTCACGATATATCGCCCCTGGTGCTTCAAAACCTTCAATGTCTTCAGTTGAGGCCCTTTTAAACTTTCGTTTTTATTCCCTTTTTTTTGTACTAGTTTGTTGGTATCTCTGCACTTTCTGCTTTTTTTAACATATGAATGATACTTCTTGAGATTCTGAAAACGACTCTTAAATGTTTTTAATGTTTGGAAGAATTTACGAAAATGTTAAATAAAAGGACACAAGTTTTAAACAAATGGACTTTTATTGTGGGCAACGTTTCTTGTCCGGAGCTTTATCAAGCCGTTCGGGACAAAATTCTATTTCTACACGATTATAATTGTCCCTTAAACCCTCCTCTAAAGCCTTTATTACCCTCTGTGCCCATGTATTGTTGAACGGCTTGACGAGGCTCCTGGAGAGCGAAACTTTTGCCCAATGAAATTTTTCCATTAGTACACTTGTTCCTTTTACTTAACGACTTTAACAAATATAGATGTGCCAAACGAGCATTCGCTGCCTGTGGTGGTGCTCCCGGGAAATTTCACCAAAACGCCCCTCACCCCCAGGTTTTCTTCTTGACTAGGTCTGCAATCTCTGTCCCCAAATCCTACTCATGTTTCCGGCTTATCGTGGGAAACAGTGTCTATATATCATTGGGTGTCTTTACTCACATAGTTTTTTCTCGGGTAGGGTCTGTAACATCATAGCCACTCACGCCTGTCATCACTAACCGGGCCAAATCTTCATCATCATATTCTTTATGGTAATCGATATTCTTATATTTACATCAAAGAAGTGAGTCTTTAATTCACTGTAAAAACCCCTTCTTAACTTCCCAAACATATATTTTTTAAACTCTTTACGGCTGTGCTCAAACTCTCCCCAAAAGGCTTTACTAAACTTCACTATCGGAGTTTCGCTAGGGGAATACGTGAGAGGTTTTTAATACAATTTTTTTTTGTATCCCAGTAAATATGCAAACGAAAAACATTCTGGTTTTTTTTTTTTTTGAGAAAAAAAGCGATCCCCGTGGCTGGAGAATTCACAAAAAGCGTTCCACTTCTGAAAAAGGAAACTTTACACTTTCGGTCCGTTGGGGAAACCACATTTAATTTGCAGGGTGTTTTGGAATTTGATCCAATGCGGGGCCAAAAAACGTTATCTAAGGTCCCCTTCCCCATAGTGTTTATGGTGGATTTTGTATTCAGTGGAAAGCTTTTAAAATACAGATAACAGTGTGAGTACTGAGTGGGTTTGCTCTGTACCTCCCCCCCTGAGTGGAAAAAAGCGCCTGTTTTCCCAGGTTTACATGTGGTTTACATAGAAATGGCATTAGTCAGTCGGTGTTCCCGGGGACACTGAGTGGCTTCACTACCTCATGGGCTGTGACACACACACACACCCACACCCCCAAAACACAAAACCACACAACACACACACAAACCCCACACCACACACAAAAAAAACACCATAACCACACACGCGGATATATATATTTGATTTATATATATTTATATTATATAAATTTTTTTTATAATATATTATATTTATATATATATATATATTTATATATTTTTTTATATTATTATTATATAATAATATATAATATATTTATTTTTTTATATATATATTTATATTGTGTGTGTGTTTGTGTGTGTGTGTGTGTGTGACTTTTTTGCTTTTCCAATGTTTAAAGTAATGGTTGGGGCCCTGAGAGGAAAAATAAATTTTGGGAAAGGTCAGGCGGGTAATGCTGGGTAGAGGAGGCCCCTTGTTCCAGCACAACCTCCACTTAAGGGGCTTCCTTGGGGTCTCCAACAAACCTCCGCTCTAAGGAGGCTTCCTTGCTGTCTCAGCACAACCCCCCACTCTAACAGTTGTCTCGCTCCTGAGCATGGATCCCTCATCCCGCTCTCTCCCTCCCAAAAATTTTTTCCTGCCCTTGGTTAAATTTTACTGATTTAAGTTTACTTATTTAATTCATCATTTTACATGTAATATATATTTTTATATATTATATATATATATATATATATATTTAAATATATATATATAATTTAATTAAAAATTTATACATATATATATACATATATATATACAAAAATATTTTTATATATATATATATAATATATATATATTTTATATATATATATATATTAAATATATTATAATATAATATTATTTTATAATTTTTATAATTTATTTAAAAATATATATATATTTTTATTAAAATATATTTAAACAAAACAGCGACTGCTGGGCGATCGAACCCGGTTTTTTTTAGCCCGCTTCATGGTGAGCAAAAATTCACGCGCTCTAACCCCCGGGGAAAACAATTCTACAAAGATCATGACCGCGAGTCGTGTTGTTTCCGTGCCTTTGGACATACATGGTTGGGTGCCCCCATTCTACTCCCTACTCTGCTGGTTTCGTGATTTAGTGGTTGTTTGATGCAGTAGGTTTAAAAGTCGTGAATTTTTTATCCCATGAGGCGGGTTAAAACTCAGGGGTTCGACCCCCCGGCTACTCCATGTTGTTTTATTAAAAATCAATTGTTTTTTGGTTACAATCTTTTATATAATTCTTTGTGGAGGTGTACTCCTTCTAAAGCCAAGCAACGTCAACGCCCTCCTCAGTCCTTTTTGAAAAATTTTAGTAATCCACAATTTCCACTACGAATCTTTCATTAAATTTATACCACCATTGCCCCTTTGACATAACATCTCCCCTGCCCCCAGCCCCCCTTCTTGCTGCAGCCCTTTTCAACCCATGTTTCAACCCTTTAAAAGTGTTGGACAACTATACTCTCACTCCCTTTTTCGCCTCCAGCGTAACGTTTTTTTCGAGGTCTCAATGCCACCCATCCATTTTCCTTTAAACAGTTTACGGTTTTTCTATCCCTTTATAAAAAACCGCTTAAAGTTTATTCCAAATATCTGAACATATTCACTTCTTTTTTACTCCCTCCCCCTCCCTTTTGATATTTTAAATTTTTCTTAACTAAACCAAATTTGATACCCTCATCAAAATTATCTTATCTTGTTCACTTTTTAACTTTTTTTTCTACATATTATATTATATATATATTTATTTATATATATATATTATATATATTATATATATATATATATATATATTTAATATATATATACTTCGTGGGTCACTTTTTTAGGTACCAATCTTCCGTACTGGGTAGGGCTGTCCTTTTTCTCCAGAAAGCTAAAATTTTTGTGTCAGGGTTCAACAAGGTGCTAGAAAAAATTTTTACAAATCCTGATCCCGTTGACTGACGCATCACACAGCTGCTGAGTATTGTCGGCTGCACATTTTTGTGCGATTCTCCGTTCCCTCAATTCCAAAAAATTTACGGTAATTTGCAGAAAATGAAGCCTTTAAATAATTTGATGTCATATGACCACTAAAAAAAGTGTATAGTAAATTCAGATTAAACAAGTCCAGAAAATTGTTCATCAAACGTAAAGGTAAAAAAAATTTTCACACAAAAATACAGATTTTTTTTATTAAAAAACAAGAATTTTCCCTTTAATTTTACTAATGTTTGGGTATGTGCGTGTGTGTGTGTGTGTGTGTGTGTGTGTGTGTGTGTGGGTGTGGTGTGTGGTGTGTGTGTTGTGTGTGTGTGTGTGTGGTGTGGTGTGTGTGTGTTGGGGGTGTGTTGTGTGTGTTTGGGGAGGCAGGGTTCTGGCGCAATTCATGCAGCGGGTGTATAAATTTTTAATCATTTAGAGGTTTGGCTTTTTGGTAAATTACCGTTTATTGGCAAAGTTTACTGTTATTTATTATTTAAATGTGGGACCCGTGGGCCTCCAGAGTTTATTTTGAGTGTTTCACTGAGTCGGAAACACCTACTGGGCGACATGTCACCTCTGGGGGAAGTGTTTCCTCTGTGTTTAACTAAAATGTGGTTTTTTTTTCCTTTTCTTATTCCCCCCAGTGTGTTGTGTGTAAAAAACACGAAGGCGTCAGGCCCTTTCTTTTTTTCCAGTAGATTTTTTAATAATTACAATTTTTACAAAAACCCAACACCCCACATGTTTTCAGAGGGGCGACCCAGAACACGGGACACGTTGGAAGTTGAAGAACAGAAAGAATCCAGCGATGTTAGGAAGTATTTTTCGCCAAGAGTAGTAAGGAAGTGGAAAAGTTTGGGGCGATTTTGGGGGACGGCAGGATCTAAAAGCTTTAAGCAGAGGTATGATAAAGTCAAAGGTTGGGGGGTGGACCTGTAGCGCCAAATGAAGAGGCGGGGGGGCTGGTCATCAAACTTTAATTTTTGGGGTGGTAAATGGGGGGTAAATAAAAAAACCTTTTTCTATAAAATATTACACTAACTTATAAAAAAATCTTTAAAAT
>NW_026509601.1:0-14625 GCF_026875155.1 Cherax quadricarinatus | reverse complement strand
ACAGAGGTGCCTGTGAAAACCTTCCTTGGTGTAAAAATTTTAACCTAGTTGGATGAATCTTATTGTGGCTAGCTGGTTAGTGGTTAGCGCGACGGGCTGGATTTTTTGAGACTCTATGACCGCGGGTTCAATCCCGGCCGGGGGTATGGTTTATTTGCCAATCGTGTCTTTTACGATTTCTTAAGTCTTTCGTAGGGTAAAATTGCCCTTTAACAAGGTCAACACACACGGTGTTGCTCCTCCTGCGGTAGCTGGCAGCCATCTTGGTGAAAACAGGAAGTTGCGCACCTGAGAAGCAAGAGCTGTTTGCGCAGTGCGTCCACTCAGCCCAAAGCGGAAGAGGACAATGATGGGGGAGTTAGCCTGTAAATGAGGGTTGTGTCCATGCGCCGAATAAAAGGTTACGTACTCTTTGCATGCCACACAGCATTTAGTAACTTACCACACTTTCCATATACTTGCAACATCTGCTACATTGCTCCCCTATCACTCTATTCATATGCCTTTTCTAAATATATATATATATATATATATATATATATATAATATATATATATATATATATATATATATATATATATATATTATATATATATTATATATATAAATATATATATATATATATATATATATATATATATATATATATATATATATATATATATATATATATGTATATATATATTATATATATATTTGTGTGTGTGTGTGTGTGTGTGTGTGTGTGTGTGTGTGTGTGTGTGGATTAAAGTAAAGGTTGGATGCGAGAATGTGGGTCATAATAAGCGTGTATGCACCTGGAGAAGAGAGGATATGCAGAGGAGAGAGAGAGTTTTGGGAGATGTTAAGTGATATATGGGAGCCTTTGAACCAAGTGAGAGAGTAATTGTAGTAGGGGATCTGAATGCTAAAGTAGGAGAAACTTTTAGAGAGGGTGTGGTAGGTAAGTTTGGGGTGCCAGTTGTAAATGATAATGGGAGCCCTTTGCTTGAACTTTGTATAGAAAGGGTTTTAGTTATAGGTAATACATATTTTAAGAAAAGAGGATAAATAAGTATACAAGATATGATGTAGGGCGAAATGACAGTAGTTCGTTGCATTATGTATTGGTAGATAAAAGACTGTTGAGTACATGTTTATAGAGGGGCCACAGATATATCGATCACTTTCTAGTTGTAGCTACACTGAGAGTAAAAGGTAGATGGGATACAAGGAGAATAGAAGCATCAGGGAAGAGAGAGGTGAAGGTTTATAAACTAAAAGAGGAGGCAGTTAGGGTAAGATATAAACAGCTATTGGAGGATAGATGGGCTAATGAGAGCATAGGCAATGGGGTCGAAGAGGAATGGGGTAGGTTTAAAAATGTAGTGTTAGAGTGTTCAGCAGAAGTTTGTGGTTACAGGAAAGTGGGCGCGGGAGGGAAGAGGAGCGATTGGTGGAATGATGATGTGAAGAGAGTAGTAAGGGAGAAAAAGTTAGCATTTGAGAAGTTTTTTACAAAGTAGAAGTGATGAAAGGAGGGAAGAGTATATGGAGGAAAAAGAGAGAGGTTAAGAGAGTGGTGAAGCAATGTAAAAAAGAGGGAAATGAGAGAGTGGGTGAGATGTTATCAACAAATTTTGTTGAAAATAAGAAAAAGTTTTGGAGCGAGATTAACAAGTTAAGAAAGCTAGAGAACAAACGGATTTGTCAGTTAAAATAGGAGAGGAGAGTTATTAAATGGAGAGTTAGAGGTATTGGGAAGATGGAGGGAATATTTTGAGGAATTGTTAAATATTGATGAAGATAGGGAAGCTGTGATTTCGTGTATAGGGAAAGGAGGAACAACATCTTGTAAGAGTGAGGAAGAGCCAGTTGTGAGTGTGGGGGAAGTTCGTGAGGCAGTAGGTAAAATAAAAGGGGGGGTAAGGCAGCCGGGATTGATGGGATAAAGATAGAAATGTTAAAAAGCAGGTGGGGATATAGTTTTGGAGTGGTTGGTGCAATTATTAATAAATGTATGGAATAGGGTAAGGTACCTAGGGATTGGCAGAGAGCATGCATGTTCCTTTGTATAAAGGCAAAGGGGATAAAAGAGAGTGCAAAAATTATAGGGGGATAAGTCTGTTGAGTATACCTGGCAAAGTGTATGGGAGAGTTATTATTGAAAGAATTAATAGTAAGAGGGAGGAATAGGATAGCAGATGAACAAGGAGGCTTTAGGAAAGGTAGGGGGTGTGTGGAAAAGGGGTTTACAGTTGGGAAAAATATAAGTGAACAGTATTTAGTATAAGGCTAAAGAGGTCTTTGTGGCATTTATGGATTTGGAAAAGGGGTATGACAGGGGGATAGGGTTGCAATGTGGCAGATGTTGCAGGTGTATGGTGTAGGAGGTAGGTTACTGAAAGCAGTGAAGAGTTTTTACGAGGATAGTGAGGTCAAGTTAGGTATGCAGGAAAGAGGGAAATTATTTCCCATTAAAACTAGGCCTTAGACAAGGATGTGTGATGTCACCTTGGTTGTTTAATATATTTATAGACGGGTCGTAAGAGAAGTAAATGCGAGGGTTTTTGGCAAGAGGCGTTTGGGGTTTAAAAAATAAAGAATCACACATAAAGTGGGAGTTGTCACAGTTGCTCTTTGCTGATGACACTGTGCTCTTGGGAGATTCTGAAGAGAAGTTGCGAGATTGGTTGCAGAGGGTGTGCAAAAGAAGAAAAATTGAAAGTGAATACGGGAAAGAGTAAGGTTATGAGGATAACAAAAAGATTAGGTGATGAAAGATTGGATATCAGATTGGAGGGAGAGAGTATGGAGGACGTAACTAATGGTTCCTGGTTGCCCGAACAACCTTAACCCCACTTACACCTACTTTTCCCTCACAAGGAGTTTGTGTGTGAGGACCTTGTGTTTTTTTTCCGTGTATTACCGGAGGTGGCAATAGTAGGAGGTGATTGGAACTGCGTCATTAGGAGCGCTGATGAGGAATCGAAATGGGCAGGTTATGTGTCTGTGGCCCTACGAGATTTATTGAGGGATATTAGGTTAAGAGATGCATTCGAGGGGGGGGGCGTGGGAGACAGAGCATGCATTTGTTAGGAGAGGGTATGCAGCGAGGTTAGATAGAGTGTATCTTTCTCACGGGGTTGTAGTGAGATTTTTCAAAACTGTTGAAGTAGCATTGTCAGATCATAGAGCAGTGTTGGTGGAGGTTGGGTGGGAGGCGCTTGTGGAAATATACAGGAGTTACTGGAAATTAAATGTAAGTGCATTGAGTGATGAGGAGGGGTTAGTGGGATTTTCTGTCCTATGGAAGGAGCTTAGCGAGGAGGCACAGGGAGTGGAAGATGTCGTACAATAGTGGGATTGTGTAGCCAAGGAAAGGATTAGGAAATATTATGTGGGGGGGTGGGCAAACGTATAAATGATTTTAAATATGGGCTTTCAAATTATTTAGAGGACAGGTTAAGGGGCTGTTATGGGAAGGGGGCTGTGGGGGGCATCTATCCTATGGATGAAATTGTCGAGGTCAAGGGGAGACTGAGGGAGTTACAAAATGAGAGGTTTCAAGTGGTAAGGGTGCAGGCAGGGGTAGAGGAGTTGCTTTGGGGAGACAAACCATCGGCGTGTGTGTTGCGACGTCAAAAACAAAGACAGCAGGTTACAGCTATTCCGAGGTTAGAGGTAAATGAGATGGCGGGGGGTTATAGAATGGGTCAGGAGATACTAACTACGAAAGGAATGTGTGCGTATGCGGATAAATGGTATGAAGGGTATTGGACAAGTGGGAAGGTGGGGAATGTGGATTTAGAGAAGGTGTGTGAGTATGTGACGTGTAATTTAGGGAATAGTGATAGAAAGGCTTTAGGGGGGGGGTAATAACAGAGGAGGAAATAGAGTTGGCTTTAAGGGGAATGAGGAAGGGCAGAGCACCGGGAATAGACAGTCTCCCGGCTGAATTTTATCTCCAACATTGGGAGGTGATAAGGGGTTTCATGGGTAGGTTATTTAATCAGATGAAGGAGAAGGGTGTGATGAGGGACAAGCAAGCAACAGCAGTTGTAGTGTTGGTCCAGAAGGGTAAGGGGCAGCACACCCTCAAGGAGTACCGTGCCATATCTCTGTTATGTGCTGATTATAAGTTGTTCACTAAAGTCTTGGGTAATCGGTTCAAATGTGTGGTAGGGAGAGTGGTTTCGAAAACGCAGTATGGTTTGCCTGGAAGGTCGATGATTGAAGGTCATGGAATACTGAGAAGTTTTGTGGAGTCAAAAGGGGGGGAGGGAGGGCGGCGTTGTTGGCTTTAGACTGGCAGGGGGCCTATGACAGGGTGGAATGGGGATCATTGGGAGCTATACTTAGGAGGCAGGGTTATGGGGAAGAAATAGTTAATTGGGTAACCACGTTGTACAATGGAGCCAAGATGAGGGTACAGATTAATGGATGCTTGGGGGAGGAGATTGTAATGGGTAGAGGACTTAGGCAGGGGTGTCCCATGTCACAAATGTTGTTTGCGTGCATTCAGGACCCCTTCTATAGAATGGTTGAACGTTGTGTATGTTACACGAGTGGAGGTATGGGGGGGGGGGGGTCGGGAAAGTCTGGCCTGGAATAATAGGATATGTAGACGATACAACAGTCCAGGTTCGAGAGGGGATGGCGTTGGGTGTTTTGGATGATGTGCAACAGTTCGGAAATGCAACAGGGATGCAGGTAAATAGAAGTCAATGATCATGGGGTTGGGTGATGGGGTGGAGGGGGGGGAGATGTAACGTTGTGAGAAAACAAACGGTGTCTTTAAAAATTTGTGGTATCACCTATAAGGATGACTTGGATGCTGCTCGAGAGGAAAACTCGAATAGATTAATGGAAAGGATTCAGGGGCGTCTGGGTGCATTGCGACCTCATCATCTGACTCTCGTACAACAGTGATTGTTATAAATGCATTATTGTATAGTAAGGTTTGGCACGTAGCAGCCATGTTCCCATTAACAGGGACGGCGATTGTGGGAATTCTGAGACGAGTGTTTAACTTTTTGTGGGGTTCAAGGTGCGATTGGCTGAGGAGAGAGGTTGTAATGTTACCTGTGCGCCAGGGTGGGTTGGGGTTGATGGATCTGAGAAGGAGGATTAAATGTGTGTTTCTTAAATGGGAGGTTTTGCGCGAAGGTGTGAGTGGAGGGCAGCTGGGAAAAGTATATGATAGGTTGGGTAAGTTGTATGGTGGTGTGGAGTTGAGGGAATGTGAAACTGTTTGAGGGCTTTGATGTTGGTTAGAGAACCCAGGAAAATTCGAGTAGGGGTTTTGTGTAGGCTGCTTGAAGAAAGGATTGTTGTACCAGTTGAGGGATTGTTCCCCATGCACGCATGGAAGAGTTTTTGGTATAGGTTTAGCAAGTTGAAGTTAAAGCGTAGGGTAAGGGAGGTAACGTATCGTTTTTTGCATGGCATACTACCGTCGGGGAAGGTACTAAGAACCAGAGGGGTAATTGGGGGCGGAAGGTGTGGAATCTGTGGGGAGGATGAGACGGCGTTCCATGCAGTTACTTCTGGGGGGGATGGGGGTGTTAGGTATTGGTTAAGTAGGGTTGTACGGGGGTGGGGGGGCCGAGAGGTGTGGGTTCTGCGTCCCTAAACCTAGATGTGGGGGGTTCGATGAGAGTGTTATATGAGTTTTGGGATTATATAATGTGGTTTATTTATATATATATTATATTTATTTTTATATATAATTATTTATTATATTATATATATTTATATTTATTTTATTTTATATATATTATTATTTATATATTATAAAATTTTTATATATATATATGTGGGTGTGGGGGGAGGGGGGATTGTGAGGTGCGGGGGGGGGGTTTACTAGCGGTTTTAACGGTTTATTTCGATGTGTGAAATAAAAAACTGTAGGGGGAGGTGGGAAGTTTTTTTGGGAAAGGGTATAGAATGTTAACGTTGGGGGTTTTTCTCAGAATTACGATTGGGCTGAGTAGTAAGGGGGGGGGGTTTGAGGGGTTACATCGAGAAGGGGGACTTCAGGGAAAACACAGGGGGGGTCGCCTCCGGGGGGAGGGGTAGAGTAACGTGATGGGGGTTATAAAGGGTGTAAAAGTGTGGCTAAGTGTATGTAGTGAAAGGGGGCACAGAAAGCAAAGGTGATATCAAGTATTAGTGTATTCCTGCCCAGCTGCCGGTGAGGGGGACGTTTTGTACTCTCTCTGACGGCAGTGCTACCCGGCTGTCAAATGGTGGTTTGGGGGTGCGACGCAAAATTAAACACTGTCGGCAATTTACTGAGAGGTACAATCAATCAAGATTCGGCGTTGACGTTTTCCCTCTGATTATTCGGAGACTTTGGGGATTGAGGGTTTGGACCTTTACGGGTAGCCTTAAAGGGAAAATCCCAAATGTTGTGAAACTGCTGTCATCACACGTGTATGAGGATTATTGCTCAATATCAGGATTTTGCTATCGAGGTTAACGGGGATTGGTAAAGATGGCGAGTTTCGAGTCAATTTTACGTATGTAAATTACAATGTGCCTTTCGAGGCAAATAAAGCGACCACGTAGTGTGTTCGGGAATTTTGGAAATTACACGAAATCAAAAAGGGGCAAGTGGACGGCAGGGGCTTATGGGGGTTATCCGGAAGGTATTTTTAAACCTAAAGATGACTCTGAGGAAACCTATCCTTCTATGTGTTTTTAAAGATGAATTTTAGGACCAAAATTCGAAAACTTACGTGGCCCAAACTTTTAGAATTTGTAGACTTTTGTGATGGTTATGATCCCTAGCGGCGAATGTGTGCGGCGGAGGGACGGGCCCAGGGAATCCAAGAAGTGACATTACGAGGCAGGACCTACAGTGACAGATCAGAACCGCCAGGAGGACGTGGGGCGTGGTCGGTTGTGGAGGAGGAAGTGGAGGAAATGAAATGTGGGGTGGGCATGGGGGGTTGCGTGCAGCAATTGATGCGTCTGCTGAGGATGTGATCCACGAGGCGGAAAAGGGACGTCCCAAATGGACGTAGAAATTGACGTCGTGTTTTGAGACATTTTGCAGGGATGTTCCTAAATCGGGGGAAGCCTTGACAGAGGTAACGACGGGAGACCAGGTACGGAACAAGGGGAAGCATGCGGGTCTGAAAAAGGGAATGAAGTCGGTTTTGGCCAAGAGTGAGAGAGGAAATTGGGTGATAGAGGTGGAGGGCCAAGAGAGGTAGGAGACTAGCATGGCGGAAGAGGAAGGCGGGGAAAGCGGGCAGCTGTCACGCTGACTCGGATGACGCCCTCACTCCACCCAAAAAGCCCAGGGAAAAAAAAGGGCGGGGTTTTGAAGGTTGTTTAGGGGCACAGAGAAAAAGAAACGCAGCAAGGGGTTAGGATGGAGGGGAGGGGGAGTGCCAAGGACGGGTTTGAGGTTACGGACGGGGAAAAAAATGTGGGGGGGGGAAAAGTGGGGGGAAAAAACGTAAGCAGGCCTAAGGTGTATGACAATTAAATGTTAATGGTTTATGTAAAGTGGTAAGGTGTAGGGTTTGCGAGGACTGCTGATCGTTACAAGGTAGTGTTGCCTTTATACAAGAGCATAATTTTGAAAATGGGAAAAAATTGCTGGAGGGGGGATGGTATAGGCTTTTGAAACTCAAGGGACACGTTTAAAGGTGGAGTAGGTGTTTTAATTCGTGAGGCAAGCCCGTTTGTTTTACAAAGGTTTGAGGGGGGGGGGGGGTAGGGAAGAAAAATGGAGGGGACGGGTGGGGGAGGGCGTGAAGCGTGTCCTTTGTTGGAGTGTTGCTCCGGCGGAAAAAACGATGCGAGGGTAAAATCGGCATTTGTAAGGATGATCTGGTGTTTTTCTTGAGAGCATGCCCAGGGTTGCTTTGGGGGGGGAGATTGGAATTGTTTAATCGGAGATTTGATGGATGCCGGGGGGGCGGGTATTTTTCAAAGTGTTGCGAGACCTGTGTAGAGATATTGGGGTACGAGATGCTTTTGGGGGGAATAGGTGAAGTGCAACATACGTATGTAAGGGGGGAATACGAGTGACTGGAAGGATTATATAACGCAAGGGTTTCAGTGGAGTCTTTTAAACTATAGAAGCAATTTTTTTCAGATCACAGGGCAGTGGTGGTGGGGGTAGCATGGGACTGTTAGTGAAAAAGGGTTTTGAAAGCTAGGGAAAATTAAACACGCATCCTTGAGGATGAGGAAGTGGGGGGGGGTTTGTTTCGCTGGGGAGGAAGCTAAGTGAGGAGGCAAAAAGGGTTGATAATTTTGTAGTTGGTGGGACAGGGGTGGCCAAGGGGGATTCGTAGGTTTTAGTGGGTGGGGAAGCGGATAAATCGATGAAAGTATAAATTAACAAATTATTTGGAAAGTAGAATAAAATACTACATGAACAAGGAGTGTGGGGGGGGGTTTTTCCAAACAGAGGCAATAGATGATTGAAGAGCAGGATAAGAAAAGTGAGGAGGAGAGATTTCATGGGGGTGCGGGTGCAGGGGGTTGGGGGAAGTGTTTTGGGGGACAAGCCATGGGCATGTGTGTCGGGGGACAAAGAGAGAGAACGCAAACCCACAATAGCGATTTGGAATCACCTGAGGTGAAAAGGGTTTGGGGAGGGGCAGGTGTTAAAAACAACGGAGGTGATGAGTATTTCGGGGATGGTGGGTAGGGGATTTTTGGAAAAAAAGTAAAGGAGTTAGTAGGGAGGTCTTGATGGGGTGTTTTGCTGTAGAGCCCGTAGTTTGGGGAGTAAGGACGGGGAAGCTTTGGGGTTTGAGATTAAAGAGGGGGAGATATGGAGAGCCTTGTAGCATGTGCGAGGCAAAGCACCAGGTATTGTGGACTCCCAAGGGAAATTTTTACTTAAAACATTGGGATTGTTAAGGGGTTTTTTTTAGTAAGCTGTTCAATAAAAGAAAGATGGGGGGAAAATTGGGCGAGAAGAAAGTACAGGGGTGTAGTGCTTGTGCCCAAGGGTAAGGGGCAGAGTACACTTAGGATTACAGGGCGATTACTTCATGTGTGCGGACTATAAATTGTTCGCGAAAATTTTTTGGGGATTAGGTTAAAATGTTAGTGGGACGTGTAGTTTTAAAAAGGGAACTAGGGTTGCCGGACGGCGATGGGCATGGGGACGGAATTTTAAAAGGGGTTTTTTGAAGGTTTTGAGGGGGGCAGGAAGGGGGGGTTTTTGGTGGGGAAATTTATTGGGAGGGTGCTTTGATCAGGTGGAAAGGGGGGGTTTTTGACAGTTTCCCTTAAAAAAAAGGTTTTGGGGATGAGATTGTGGGGTGGGTTGAAAGTTGTTAAAGGGGCAAAAGCGGAAATTTGATCAATGGAGTGTGGGAGGTGGGTTGAACATGGGGTAGGGGCTTGGGCAGGGTTGCCCGCTATCAAGTTATTTTTGCATGTGGCAAGGGTCCTTTTTTAGGGTTGGGTTTAGACGAGAGTGTGTGGTGGGGAGGGGTTCGAGGGAGGGCTTGATTAGGATATGTGGTAGGTTACGTGGTGACACGACACTCCTAGTCCGGAAGGGAACAAGATTGGGAGTTGGGAGGGGTGGTTGGATGTTTGGAGGGGCGACAGGCATGACGGTAAACGTTGAGAAAAAAAAGATCTGGGGCTAGGGAGTGGGAGACAGAGTTGATTGGGACTGCGATGTGGGAGAAGGCAGGAAGGGCGTTATTAAAATTGGGATTTGTTTTAGAGCGACCATACGGGAGGTTTGGGAGGCGAATTTGTTTAGAATGGTGGAACGCGTGGAACTTTGGTTGGGATGTTGCGCCCCATCCTTGAATTGTTGCAACGGGCGATTTTATTTAAAGTATTGTGTACGTAAGGTTGGTTTTGTAGCAGCAGTTTTCCATTGTGAGGGCTGAGTTACTGTATCCTTAGAAGTGTTTTTTGGTTCTTATGGGGCTAGGGTGTGAATGGAAAGAAGAGGGGGGTGGTGACTTTGCCCGGGGAGGAAGGGAGGTTTAGGGTTTTTTTGGACCCGGGAAGGAGGGTGAAAAAGCATTTTTGTCAGGTGGGAGTGGAAAAGATTAGGGGGGCAGAGGGGGGCATGCATGCAAAGGTTACATGTATTTGAGGGGAATGTATGTGGGTGGGGAAAGGAGGGAGTGTGAGTTTTTTTGAGGGCCTTTTGTGGGCCGCGAGCCCGCAAATTAAAGGTGAGGGGTTTTTCGAATATTTAGGGTTTGAGGAGACGGCCCAGTTTAGGGGGTGTTCCCGATTATGATGGGGACTATATGGAGTTTTGTTCGGTAAAACTAAAATTAGGGCCCCGGGTGCGAGAGATATGTTTTTAATTTTTCATGGGATTTTTGCCTATGGGTCAGCCTAGAAAAAGACGTTGGTAGAGGAGGGTTGGGTGGGTTTTGGGGGAGTTGGAAACAGCCTATACGTGGTATACTTTTGCGATTTTTGGGGAGTGTGAGGGAATGGGGGGGGGAAAATGGTCAGGAGGTAGGGGGAACTGGGGGTTTTCAGTGTTGAGAGCGTGAGTCTTGATATAGGGGGGGTGGGGGAGAAGGGGGACGGGGAGTGCTTTTATCGTGGTGGATTTCGTGTACTATCGTGGGGGAAAGAGAGGGGTGGATAATGGGGAGCGAGGAAACGAGTTTTAGCGGGATTTTTTGTAGACAATGAAAGGAATCGGGGAATTTATGGGAGGGATGGGAGGGAGTTTCACGAGGGTTACGGTCCCCCTAACTGGGGGGAGTTGCTAGGTTTTTGAGGGGGGGGGGGGTGGGTTTAGATTGTTGTTTTAAAGCTTAGATAAAAAAAAAGGGGGGGGGGGTCCCCTTGCCAAACAAAAATGTTGGGGGGGGCGTCGTGGGGGTGAAGGAAAAGGGGGCGGGGTTTGGGGTGGTGGGGGGAGCGCCGTGATTTTTGGGGTTTTTTTCCTTCGGGGCGGGTCGTTGTGCGTAAAGGGGGAAAAACGGGCTGTGGGCGCTAAAAATTTGGTTTGGGCCCCATTTTAAACAAAGTGGGGCTTATGTTTTTCAAAGATATTTTTTGGCGCGGGGGGCGTTTTTAAATGGAGTTTTTATTGTTTTCATTTAAAAGTTTTGTTTAAGGGGGGGTTGTTTATAAATTTGGTGTGCTTCTTTTTGGGGGCTGGGTAAAAAGGGGGGGGGTTTAGTTGATTTTTTGCGGGTTTTTGGGGGTTTGTTGGGGGGGGGGTTCTTTTTTTGTTTCGGTTTTTTTGGGAATTTTTTTTTTTTTTTTTTTTAATTTTATTTTAAAAATTTACGTTTTTTTTGTTAAAATGGGGGGCGTGGATCCTCAACCTCCAAAACAAAAAGTTTTAAAAAAACCTTGTAAAAAGACATAAAGGGGACCCCCTTAATTCAAAATTTTATTAACTCTATAATTTAAAAATTTTAAATTAACTTATAAACTATATAAAAATAAAATTAAAATTTCGATTTTTTAAGAATATGTGGGTGACTTTACAAAAAGGGTTCCCCAATTAATATTAATGGTAAAAATAAAAAAATTGTTAAAAAAACCTCTTTTTCCCCCTTTTAGAATTGTTTTTTTTTTAAAATAGTCAAAAAAAAAAAAAAAAAAAAAAAAAAAAAAAAATTATGGGTGCATAAAATAAATATGGTAAAACGAGATACCAGGCACTAACTAGATTCTTATATTAATAAATAATAAAGTCAAAATACAGGAAAATAAACACTATACAAATTAAACAATGTGACAAAAACAAGCACCACCAGAATTACACACATACACAAGCAATCACGTATTATACAACGTGATTACTTCATCTGGCATATAACTAGGCGTGGCTTCCGCCTGCCAACACACAACGTATCCAAGACTTAATCTAAGAACTCAGGTGCCTTAAAGAGCACAACCAATACGTTAATTTGGGCGACTACCACGGGGTTATTATCATGGACTAAGAATAGATTACAGTTCAAAGGTGGATCAGGATGACGCTCCCATTCACTACAATGAAAATATCTAATATAACAAAACGAAAATACACTGTGATATTTGACATCTCAATTTAAAACACAAATGCCAGCAGCTATAAGTGAACTTATACACTGACAAGATGCACACATTGAAAAATACTGCCTCCACATATAGTTCAAGCTCCATCACAGCTTACAGGAAAACGAAAACTTGCATATATACATATATTATTGAAAAGCACACGGACACGGCATAAAGTATAAACGGAAATAAGAAAAACGTTTCAACTGTGCTAGGAAGCACACCATATACAAAAAGTACACCAATGACTTGTAAATGAGGCATAAAAGACGAGAAACATTCCTAAAAGTTGTATATACAAAGCACGTAAGATATTTTGTCATCACCGTTACATAGGAGACACACATAAACTCTGAGAGCACAAAACATTCACGCACTTGACAAACACAATTAGACACAGCTGACCAGCCCGTTAGATTACCCACTGAACACTCACAACTATCTCAAATCTCGTAACTCCAAGGCTTTATATTCAGGCGGGAAGTCTCTCTCCCATCTCCCCTCATATACCAACCTATTTCGACATTTTGTCCTATAAATCGTCCCTGCTAACACCCTAATTCTACTGTTACCATCAACGTGCCTCATAGCCCATGACACGAAAATATAATCGGCCACAACATACGACACCGCACGCTGTACACGCAAGTCAACCCACCTACATCAAAACTCAACGCCCGGAGTACCGACAAACCTCCCCCCCCTACCAAACGCAAAACCCTACTGAACCACTCTCGTACCATACCTAAAGTCTCACAGAAATACACAACATGAAAAGCAGATTCCTCCATCCCGCACACCGGACAACCCCAGTCTTCCTCCAAACGCCTATTATACAACACCACCCAGACGGCAAGATTCCATGTAAAAATTTAAAAACCACTTCCCGTACTTGAGCAGGCAGACGCAACTGTTGAACTCGCCTCCATATATCACCCCACGCATACATGGGATACATTCCTTCAACTCGCACCACGACTACCTCCCTACCCGCCCTTTCTAAGGTACATAATTTTACACAGCGCACGTCCCTCATGTTCAATAATACGCGAAGCATCGCGTCGCACCAAATTAAATTCCTCCCTCTCCACCACCTGCGCAGGTCGTGATACAATTCGCTTAACCCGCCATGCATCCCACCCAGTCGGAGAAACCGACGCTTCACGTAACAGAACCCCACAAAAATCGATAAATTCTATGCAAAAGACGTTTGACGTCCCCCTGCAACAGAGGATACAGTCCCAGCAACGTGCCATACTTTGCTATAAAGCAGGACATTAATGACCACCGCCCTCTGATGCAGGGTTAAATGTCGCGGCCGTAAACTATTTAAGCGCCCCAAGACACTATGTACAACCCTCCCCGAATTGCACGCCCTCATCTGATCGACCTCCCGCATATAATGAATACCACATATAGTGATACGATCAACCACAGTCCACCCCTCTGCATCCACCCCATCCCCCACCCACTCCCCCAATTTCCATAATTTTCGATTTCTCTCAATTAACACACATCCCCGTAGCCTTCCCAAATATGTCAACAAGTCTCCCAACAAAACCCAATTGCTCCCGTGAACGTAATAACACAGTAGTATCATCAACATAAACCCACAAGGGTTGGTCGACCACTACTCGGACCCAACGATGTCTTCTATTGCCCTCCCACAAACAGCCCAGTAAAAAGGGTCCTGCATACATGCCAAAAAACATTTGAGACATGGGGCATCCCTGACGAATGCCCTGCTCATGTGTACAAAAACACCTAACTTGCCATTAATTTGTACTTTAAAACCCGCTCCATTGTACAACGAACGGGCCCACATGATGACCTCATTTCCAAAACCCTGCCATCTCATAAATTTCCACAGAACCTCTCTTTCCACACTATCAAAAGCGGCTCGCCAGTCTAAAGCCAAAACACCACCCCCACCCCTCACCCCGCATTCCTCAACAAACTCCCTGATATTCCCATGACCATCATACATTGACCTACCTGGCACACCAAACTGACTCTTATGGATTACCTTATCAAACACTTTCTTAATTCTATTCATCAATATTTTCGCATATAGTTTATAGTCATACACATCAACGATATGGGACGGTAGTCCTTAATCGCTAACGGCACATCACATTTCCTAACTAAGACCAACACCGCCGTACGCTGAGACAGACCTAACACCCCCCCCCTCCTTCATCGCATTGAGTAAACGAACCATAAAAGTCCGTATTACCTCCCAATGTTTGATATAAAATTCACAAGGGATGCCATCAATGCCTGGAGCTTTCCCCTTACTCATTCCTTGTAGTGCCTCCCACACCTCTGCCTCAGATATGGCCCACCCATGAGAAGGCGATCATAATCATTTAACTCGCATCGTACGCCTCTCCCCAAATCCTGTATCGCATGCTCACTCACGTCTTTACTTTGCATCTGGATCTTACTCCAAGTATCGACATAAAAACTTATCCCCTTTAGTTGTTGTTAAGACCTGTCCCTCACTATACCCGTCAACTTCATCCTGCACCACTAAACTCACAATTTCAGTCGCTTTTCGCCTTTGTGTCTGACTTTGTAGACGCAAGCAGACGGCTTGTCACCCACAAAGCCTCCTCC